>LJIJ01001310.1:0-49201 GCA_001718145.1 Orchesella cincta
GAAAGCTAAAACAAAATTGCAAATTAAAAAACTCTGATTTAGCCTTTACAAGGGTTTCCGGCTGTGAAATATTGTGAGCGATTTCTGAAGTTGCCAGCTGTCGAAACACCCTAAAAATTATTGTAAATTCGACATAGGGCCTTGCGTTTATGCGCGAAGACCTTCAATTTGAAGGCACTTTGCTTCATAAAGTTGAGCTGTGAAGCATGTAACAACGCGGTGCATCCGCCTATTCTAAAGCCAGTCCCATGAGCTTGACCAGTTTACTAGAGAATGCGCTATTTTCAGTATGCGGTACCCTCACGCGCGGCTTCAGAATTTGCGACCTGAAATCTTGATACAGAAATTGCACTCGCGGGTCAAGCTATCACATTTCGTTCATATGCTTAAAATAGCTACAAACAGTTCGTGATGTGTTTTACTATGTAATGAAAATAATAATAATGATCATACACAATGGATAAAACAACACCATTGTAAGGCAATTTCAGTTATTAAACTCTTTGCAAGCACGTGAGCCGACTTCGCATTTTGGCGATATTACTAAGAATTTAATTGTTTAATGTATTGACCGAATCACCGGCTAAATTTATAATTTATACTTCTATTTAGATTACTAGTATATAATTAGTTGCTTTTATATTTACGTCATTTACTAGATAATAAGATGTGAACCTGTGTAATTGAAAACAAGTGTGATTGTAAAGCATATAGATCATTGTACACTTAAAATAAACAGCTACAAAATACAAATCGAAATGCCTAAATAACTATTTATTTTGAAGTAAGACAACAAACCGTGGGGTTACTTTTACGATAATTACTTGTCTAGGGCCACAATTTCAGAAATATTTGCACATATTTGAAATCTACCAATATCTTTTAATATGTAAAAATCGGAAATGATATAGGAGAGATATTTATCAAATTTATTTAAGTATTCTCAATAAAAATCCATATTAATTTTTGTAATCAATTTACTTTTTTCTACAACAGCTTGATTATATATATTTACACTGTAAAGCTCTAAATTGTAACTTTTAGAATAAGAATTTAGGCATAATATCCAACATTTTTGTAGACCATACTTTCTGACGAATTTCATTTCAGAAGATTTGATTCTAAGATCCATATCATTTTAATGAGTTCACAAACAGTTTTTAGCAGGGCCCTTCCTAGAATACACTTGGCTGCTTTCTTTCTTCGGATTTAAATTTTGTAAGCTGATAATAAAAGAAAAAATTGTATGAATTATTAAATGTTTCCAAATGTCAGAAATTGAAAAGACATATCGTCTAATTTAGCTAGAGCCTCTCCATGAGAGTAATCATGGGGGATTTTGGGTGCTTCTATCGCAATTATCATTGGAAAGAGTCTAATATGACGCCATATTTCAGAAAAATGTAAGCTTTAACTGATTCCCTAACTAGAAATCCGTTTCCTGAAAAAACCCCTTTTCTCTCTATGATGTTTTGCCTATGATTTAAATGTCGCGTTTCCACAGAAGCTTTTGGCATTCAATTTGCTGTGCTACAGTCATATTAATAATGTGAATAGAGTTGAATGATAAATTCCAAGCTGGTAAATATGCGTTTAGAAACGCACCACACGCTCGTCTGCTTATAGACTAACGAAATTGACAACTGATGCTTGCAAAGTTAAAGCAATTATTTTCAATAATATAGCCCCCATCGTTTCATTATTAATGCACGCATGGAAGAAGCCGACTAGAATGTCAAATTAGATTGAATTCTAGCGTGTATAGAATAAACGCTTTATATGGATTTAGCTCACGTATATACCACAATCCTATTTGACTTTAATAACGAAATTAACCAATTTCCGACTTCGCCAGATGGGACATTGCCCCGGAAATTCAACCAGATCAAAGCATTTAGACAGATTTTATATCACAGCCGGCAATTGGTAAGACGTAATTCGTTTAAGCTTCTCGTCCAAATTGTTCGCTGAGATGGAGATACTCTAAAAATCGTCGGTATCATAATAAATGAGATGAACTGGCATCGTTTGTTGCAACATCAAGGTGAATCGAATTGTTAATATCCATGAAAATCTGCATGAATGGTTTTCAACGTGTTGTCATATATTTCATAGGTTTACACAAATCATAACAACAAGTAATTCTCCAACAGATATAAAGTATTGCATTTAAGCGCATTAGAAGCCTTTATAACTCAACACAGGCACACTGGTTCTTTGAATTACGCTTCGTTTTCTGTGGTACTTTCTTTTCCACAACGATTTAGTTTTGAGTCTGCTTTCTCATGCATATCAAATGATTATTAGATATACTAACATCCGAAAAACTCGCTTGCGACACATTTGCTACTTTTATAGTAAAAGAGCAATGCACTCTATCAGTTCGAAATCGGGACTTGGTAAATTTTAAATAAAACAACAGTATACCGTAGAAGTTTTTAGTTAGTATATTTTCAACTTTACGAGTAGTGGCGGATGCGTTTTGGTAAGAGCTAATTGCATGTCAGAGAGAAGTGAACCAGTAGACAAAGGTGGCAGCGTATTAGAAATTCCAAACGAGTGAAAATTAATGCACTACAAGACCTCGTTTAGTGTACGTTTAAAAACACTTATTGTATGACACAAGTCTTCCTTCCTGACAGACAGACAAAATTTCTATTATGTGACAATTTTGAACTATATCGGGGTATTTGTTTTACATAAGAGAAATATTTTTACACAATCATTAATTTTTTAAGCTGTAATTTGAAGTAAACTCGTTAAATGAAGCATGATGTCGATCATTTTTGCTTTGTCTAAGCTTTTTTTTTTTTGATAGACTTCTTCTAGGTTTTCAAATAAATAAAACACTTATTATTCCATTTATTGTTCCACGTCCAACATACAATCTCAAGAAATTGCTATTATTTTCCTAGATCACAAGACGGAGTTACATATAAGCGTTATACGTTGGGTTTTAAAAGAAACAATGTTATTATTCCATTTAAAAAATGAATCATAACAAAGATCCAATCAACTTATTGCGGTATACGAAACGGATAAACTTGTTTTTACAAAACAAATTTAATGTTTTTGGTTGGCTCCAGTGATTTTAATAGACTTCTCTTACCAATTTTTTCAAATGTAAGTTATGTATTAATATTTGTTAATAGTACGACTAACTCCTGTTTTCCCGGTGGGCATTGGTCACTTGCTTTTATCGTCTTTTTGATTACTCAAACTTGTGCCCTTCCTTGTTATCTGTACACACTTCCCGATCAGCAGTCAAGTTCCATGGCGAAGTCTTACTTACAACGACTCAAAATTTTCCCTTCCACGCGAAGATATTTGAGCTTAGCCATTTGTGCTATGATTTTTGCTTAACCAGGCGCAAATCGTTGCCTAATCCAAAGCTTAAAACACTAGCCGAAATGCCAGTATGGCAAACCACCCAAGTGGGATGTGTTATGGGAGTTCGATCGTTGGCACGGAAAGTTTACGCCTCGGGGAAGTAAAACATCTGGGGTGGCAAAATTCTTGGCGACTTCCTGATATTCAAGAACTGACAGGTTACGGGTTTATATTGTCAATACTGATTAGCAATTGTATTGGGGACCTATATCCACTACTGAGATCTCAAGATCCGATTAATACTGAGTTGGAAGGAATTCTTCCAGAAATACCAAGACGGATGCTTGCATCAGTTTTATATGAAATTTTAATGTGCTTTAGTGGAATTACAGTTGCCCTAGCTCTGTTGACTTCAGTAGCGTCTTGCCACATTCTTGAAAAGTTGGCAGAGTTAAACCTGTTGAATGGGGTTGGAAATGCGTCTGAAAGTAGTTGAACGCATAGTAAGATTGAATGCTTCGTTCAAACTTTTGTGTATTTATAATGTACTAGCAACCAGGAGACGGGCCGTGCCCCGTGTAATAGGTTGTTATATGTATGCTTTCATAAGTATTTAAAGAGGCATTCGCAGATTCTAACAAATATATGCAACAAATTGACCCGATTTACTACATTAAGAAAAAAAGAACATTATTGCATGGCTTCGTATACCACTAATGTTCTGTTACATGACTTCGTTACTTCGAATTTAAAGAACCACTAACAGTCCAGTAAACAAATTCAATTTTTGATTAGATAATCGCTATGTGTATGATTTCATAGGCTCCTACCACCGTCGCCCATTACGACTAATTAGAAATTAATGTCATTCAAGCTATCAGCAGCTCTTGTAGATTCGCGAAGTAATTGCAGTTTTCGCTATCCATATTTGATTCCCTTCAGAAAAGAGCCACAGCATGCGTTTTTTTATTCAAAATGCTCAAAATCTGTGAAAACATCATATTAGCCTTTAAAATGCAAATAATGGAGTTGGTTTAGACAAAATCAAAAAGCATGTTCTTGTTAAACAACTCATCGCGCTTCTATCAACATATCGTAAAAATTTCTGTCATTTAAAGTAAAACTTCCAGGGTCCTTCAAAGCAAGTATATTTCTGAATTTAGCGTAGTGTTGTTATATATATTTTCAGAGAACAATTCCAGAGTTCCAGGTATCTTATACACCAGCCCACGACGTGGTGGATCCATAAATTTAGTAACATGAATCCAATTGTTGACCCTGTTAACATTTTTGTGGGTAACCTAATAGACAACTATACCAAAATTTGTCATTTATTATCAGCTCGAGGAACTTTAGTTGCTCATATAAACTAAAAATGACAGTCCCCTGAGACGTCCGCAAACTCTCTTGGTTTCAAAACTATATTAGGCGACCCGAAAGACTAAATTGTTTTCTTTCAGGAGGGAGCCCAAGGAATGAGAATTTTATGCAAAAATCTTCAAATATAGCCTCATTCACATGTGAAATTTAAGATGATTTAGTGCTTGCAAACCAAATAGAAAACTATTTTTTTGCAGTGCAACGTTTTGCGATTCTAACGGTGTATTGTATGATTCCCAGTCATAAAAAACAAAACTTCCAGGCTCCACTGAAGGAACCACATTTTTGAATGTTGTGTCACTAATTCTGGAGCCCTCTGGAAAAAGGGGACTAATGAATTGTAACTACGAACTACAATTTTTTAGTATCGTGATAATAACATAATATATTAAACTAGCGAAAGTTGAAATAAATGTTTTTGTAGTAGTGTAGAAAACAGCAAATCTTTATTTTTAATGAAGGTGACATCGTCTCTGAATGGTTTGGTCTTGGTAATAAGCTCGGTTTCAATAAAATGGATAGTACTAGCGGCGCATTCCTATCTACTTCAACTTTAAAGCACTTAAATGAGGTTCCAAAGCGGCAAATTCACTGCGAAGATTGGCGGGACCTAACATCGAAGGTTCGACGAAACACCGGTGAACCATACAAATCTAGAAATGGAAGCTTTGCCATAGGAAAGTCAGGACCCAACGAGGTGTGTTAATGAACAATGCTTCATGTTCAATTAGTGTATAAGCACAAAATATTGGAGAAAAGTCACAATTTATGCTAACCACAGGAAAAGATATGCGGCACTACATGTCACCACCCCGGTTGTCAAATTGATGCACAGGAGAAACTCAGTATTTTTCAGCAGTACTATGGAATGGCAACTTACGAATTACAGCGAACCTTTTTAGCCAGAATGATGAACCGTTCAAAAGAGGGACAACGGGACAGCTTTCAGTATAGTTTTCTTGCTTATGTCTCGAAGTTTATGTGAAGCTTAAATAAGACTTTGGTGCCGTCCTCTTTGTAGTTATTTTCTTGAATTACGTGGTGAAAGAACCCGTTGCTGCAAGAAAACTTTCATGGAGGTCCACAAGATTTCAAAAAAGATTATAGAAAATGTCCAACACAAGCTCATTAACGGTGCTTTATGTTGTTAAGTCCCTATGAGAGGTGCTTAATAAATGAAGGTTCTTTTACTATAAGACTATGGTTGGTCTTGCAATGTAGGATAATGAGCGATCGGTGTTATGAAACTAATATGTAAATAAATTTATGCGCAACGAAAGAGTGTTTTTGTGTAAAGAAATGATGTTCAATCGGAAAGGATCCGAATTGGGAACAGAAAACCGCAAGGTGGAAAACCCATTGGTAAGATGAGAAATTATCCGAGCGCGTATTCGCATCAATCGGGTATTCTCAATATGAAAGAAATAGTAAGGAACGTTTCCAGTCCAGGAAGCTTCGTCTTACTAATAAGTTCATCAAAGGTGGAAACCTTTGGAACTCTTAAAACTACTTAAAAACTGTAATATTAAAGCTAATGTTTCTGAAAACATCCGAGAGCATAGCTCAATCGGAAATTCCTCCACGAGAGAATAAACCTTCTCAGCAGGTACTGGTAACTTTATAGAACAACTGCTGGTTTGGTCAGCTTCCGCTGGCCTTTTTATACAGGTGAATCGCCATAAGACTAATGCTTTTTGGCTCATATGCCTAATTCATTAGGCATGCAGAGCATCGAAAAGTGCATGCTAATTACAGGTGGACTGAAGGTCTTAAATCTAGGGCAAATCTTATCATCGCATTATTTATGGGCAGGTATCGGATTAGCCTGATCTTGCGTTCCGACAATGTATACGGGATGGACGTGGACTACACCAAAATCGGCCCCAGCAGCTGGATGAACAGATTCGGCCGTGGATTATGCAGCACATTAACGGTTATCCAAAATAGGAGACGCATTACTGTCGCGAAGAACACGGGCCGGTTTACCTGAGTCCAGATCTTAGCGTCGCGGAAATGTTCCGTAACTTTTGTGCCACGCGACCAGAAATTCCTGATGTTGAGAAGAAGCTGTGGGTTTACACAAGCGTGTTTGATGAAACTAAATTGAAATTTGGGCCCCCCGCTCAATACTGTGTCTAACAATGCACCTCAGACAAGCAAACATGTTTTTATGGAACAAAACAGAAGGAAATCGTGGTGTGGATGAAGTCGCATCGGTTGTGATCAAACACATCATAGATTCGCTAGAACCGTTTTCTTTTGGAGAAGAACGAGCGCTGGTTGTATGGTCCGATAGATGCAGAGGACAGACGAATAATTGGCCATTTATCTGTACTTTGAGTCATCTTTTAAGTCGAAATCTTTTTACTCTTGTTGAGCAAAAGTTTCTTGTGTCTGGCCACTCGTATTTGGAATGTGATCGAATGTTTGGATTGATTGAAAAGCGAAAACGTCTGTGCCCTGTTTATGTTTCGGATGACTGGATTAATGTGAGCCGATCTGCAAAAAAACCCTCGGATCCATTTCCGGTTACGCGAATGTTACTGGAGGACTTTCTAAATATTAAAGATGCATTCGACCCTTTCAAAAAGCCGCCATCTTTGAAGGTTAAATAGATGTGTTGGTTGGCAGTATCACAGGAGCACCCAGAGCATTTAAAAGTGCGATCCAACCACATTCCAGCAAATGGTGCTTAGACTTGTCACAATTTTAGAGCCCCTTACCAAGTTCGAGTTCGGCATGCTGTAAGAAGAGACATTACTCTAGATGACTTGCGAAATGTTAATTTTTTGAGAAAATATCGTGTTCCGATACCACTTGCTACTGAGAAGAAAAAGGACTTGGAGAAAATGCTGGATTATCTTACCCCAATCCCAAGAGCATATTACACTCATTTACTCGCTAACGATGAAGCCGCAAACGCAGAGCTAGCTGAAGAGGAGGGGGATAATTTTTGGTTCCGTGTATAGTTTTCAATATTTCATTTCCGTTGTAGTTCGTGGCATTTTAGCTTATTAATCGTGTTTTGCTAAAATTTAACACTGAGTGTTAATAAAAATACCATTACCCGTCTTAGCTATACTCTAAACGTTATATTTTGAGAGTACAACTTCATTTTGCGTTAATTTTTTAAAAAGAAGGACGGACGCCAATTTTAAAATCACTAAGTAGTTATTGTTGCTACTCCGGTTATAAAATTTTATTTTCATTAGTCCCCTTTTTCCAGAGGGCTCCAGAATTATACGATTTTGTCATTTTTCATCGGCTAAGGGAACTTAAGTTATTCACATTAGCTAAAAATAATTAGCCCTTGAGATGTCAGAAACGTTTCTTGATTTCAAAGATACATTGGGCGACCATAAACATAAACACCAAATTAATTTCTTTCAGGAGGAAGCCAAAGGAATAAGAATTTTATGCAAAATCGTGAAAATAACCTCATTCACATGTGAAATTAAAAATGATGTAGTGCATAAACTCCAAAACAAACCCATTGCTCTTATTACATTCTAATGATGTAATGCATGCTTTTTCTGCGTAAAAAATTAAAACTTCCAGCGTCAACCAAAGTCACCCTATTTTTGAATTTAGTGTCGTTATATATATGATTTATTTTATTTGAACGGTTATTTAAAATGAAACGCAAGGAAGCCCTGCCACAGCAAAAAGTCATTGTAAAGACTAGAATTCCTGGGGTCTACATATTCATCGGTTTCAATCTAGTTTGCACCGTCAAAAACAGCTTAGTCTTTTGGTCGAGGATGCTAATAAAAATTTGGAGATTTTGATACTATCAATGGCCTTTGGAATGCTCATCTGTACTATTTTTAACTACACACTGCTTGCTATGCATGACAATCCTATGTTTCGAATATTTGCAGCAGCAGCGATCTTGTTTCTTATTTTTATTAATATGTTTATCTTTTTTCTCTCCAAACATGCCCCAAAAATATTGATCTATGGTAATCTGGAAGGGAAAAGCAATTGGGAGACTTGAGATGAGGTATGTTAAAAGCATGCACCACTTCGGAATCACATTGGAGCCCTATTCCTTTGTAAAAAGGGAAACAGCCTTAGAAATAAATAATATCATATTAAACGCAACAATTACCTTGATGCTGGGGGCAGCTGACGTTAAACCTAAAAATTGATTTATAAGTTATATCCAGATTTTTGCACCAGCTCTCTCCCATTATCGACTGCAAATACGGGTTTTAAAATTCCTAACACTTATCTGTTACCTTCATAACCATTTTTAATTACCTATACGAATCAGCATCAGTTGTTAAGATTCGGGCGCAATGAATTAAATTTGTTGGTCATTTTGTTCAGTAATTAAGTATGCCATAATGCCTCCACACATCGAACGAGAATACCCAGAAAGGATCATTGCGGGGAAAATTATATTCTTTAAACAATCAGCTTAATAACTTCATTAAAAGCAATCTGTTGCGCTCATAAGTTTTAATAACAACTGTACATTAGAAACTAGCTTTAAAAACGGTCTTATTTAACTTTCAAATACTGTATGAAGGCTTTTCTGTCAAATTGAACCAAATAGCTCATGGAAGATTCCTTCGTCAACCCTGTACAATTAAATTAGAAATTTTTTTCAATCCATTTTCATGAACGTTGCTAAAAAGTTGGGATCGCCTAATGACATACCATTTTCATGGGGAATTTATCCTTGACCATAAAATTTCCAGTTTCTGCCTTATAACTCCATTGATTATGTCAATTTAGTTTTGATTATATTTAATTTAAGAGTTTTGCAGTTCCAGTAATAAACCATTATAACTTTCGAAATCAAATTAAGGATTGCAGTACTAAGCAATTTAAAATGAAACTTCAATATAAATTGAACTTCTGCCGCTATATGGGGGTTTAAAATGAAAATTTAGTTTAAATTGGAGGTTTACTGTAAAAACAGATTTTAAATTGAAGTTCCATTTCAGTTTGATAGATCTAATAAATTTCTATTGAACTGAAAATACTCGAGCTAATGATTGCCAAATCAAACTACCACTTTAATATAACGAAATGTTCTGTAGAATTGAATTTCTCTCTCAACATTAATCTATAAATTCTATAGATTGCGGGGCAGTACAAAAACGAATAATTTTTTCAACCAGTTCATATTTGGCAAGGACTCCTTACAAACATTATTAGTTCCAAGAGTTTCTCTTCTAAGCAAGTCATGATAAGTCGTCGATTTTTCAAAGTTTTGAGCTTGCAAATATTTTGGGAATCTCTTTTTTGGGGAACTCCATATAAATGGGATAAAAACCAGCGATGTCTGGTTGTGACTAGAAATGGCTATCTTAAATACTGCATTGGTGTTTTAGTATTAGTTCTAGTTGGAACTTTCTGGGTGTTTCAATGTATTCGCTACAAAATGCTTGGAAAAGCCTCAGACATCTCGTATGCTTTCACATACATATTAATGATTTGTGCGATACTTGACGTTTTTGCTGCTTCTCCTGCGTTAAGACATGCACAGTACCTTGCTTCATTTTTTAACAGTTTTACCCAGCTTCTGCAACGATGGCGCGGTAAGCAGTAATCATTAAGTAATACACTAGTAATTATCGTATTGTAAGTATTTAATTATTAAACCCCAGATGAATACATGCCATCCTTCGACTCGGATATTGATTCAACAAATTGGATTTTTGATTTCGTTGTTTTTGCATCGACCTTTGTTTGTCCGTTTTTCGGTTTTGTGATTAGTTGCCACTTCTGGGTTTATCCGAACTGGCCTCTATATATGACGTCACTGCTGCCACCTGATGGTCTGACGTATTTCTACCTCATTTTGTTTGGAATATTCTATTTTTGGTTCCTTCAATGGATCTGGTCAATGTTGCTCTCGGATTTTGTTTTAGCTATCACAATCTTTAGATACGCTTGGCTTTTAACAAATGAGTTCTTTTTCGATGCAAATCGGTCTAAATTTCAGAAATCGTTGAGTTCATTTCGTAGCAATGTCAACATTTTGCGAAACCTTCGAATGTTGCAAATTTTTCATTTGAATGCGATGAAAATTTTTGGTATTGTAATTATCCCCCTTCAGTCGTCAATTACGAATTTGGTTCTTTTTGTAATTATGTGCTTATTCGTCACTGGGAAAAGTTAAATGGTTTGGAAGTTTCCATGCTGTTGATTTGGATTGGCCTCGGAACACTTTTGGGTGTGTTAGGACTTACTTGTTGTGCCATGTTGCATGATGTATGTATGTATGTATTTGAAGGCAGTATAATTGACATGATATTAAGTCAACACACAGCAGTTAAACCAACTATTAGGTTTTTTGCTGACTCGCCTTTGTGTTGCATGATAGGAGTGAACATTTGAAAAAATCAATAAAGCGTCATGATTGGGGGTCACGAAGCAAGCAATAAAATGGTGTCAAAGGTTATCAAATCTTGCATGCCGTTTCGATTCGGGTATGGTAAAATGTATATCATTAGGAGGAAGAGTGTGCTCAAGTTTCTGCAAGGTATTGCACGAGGCACGTTTCGTGTGTTGCTTACTATTACGGATTAATTTGAGTTGGATATATTTACTATTGAAGTCATTTAACACATTTGAAACTTAAATTATAATTTGGTTTCAAGTGTCTGGCTTTGTTATTTTTTCAAGTAAGTATAAGTATAAAGAATTTGTTAAGTTAAAGAAACAGAATTCTAATCATTACTGCTCGAAGTATTTCCTTGTCTTTCATATTTTTATACCTTTCCATTCAAAATACTTCAAAGGAATGAGGCCATGAAAACATGTCATTTAGGCAAAGTTGGTATTTCCTTCAATTACTTTACATAAATTGAAAGAGAATGAAAAAAAAGTTTCGCTCATTTATACAGCAAGTAATATTTACTAAACTGTAGCTTATTTATTAAATCTACGCATAATTGTCTACATCACCTAACCAGCTTACTTTATAATAATGATCAAGTTAAATAATAGCATCAGTTACCCAAAAAATTGAAAATTTGTTCAATTTTCCAGTAAACTTTTCTGACGGAAATCGGAAAAATAATGGTTTTGCATCATTTGACTTTGATTCATAGTTACTTACTTAGTATCGCTAGTGTAATTTTTTCAAGGTTTCGTGTTTTTAAGTGTGTAAATCCGCACAATTCTTCAAAATTTTAATAACAAAATTTTATTTGGAAGATTTTTCAAACCTTTACATTCCATTCCTTTCAAAGTATTTGTCTTTCATTATAGTCTTATTAACAGATATTGTGTAGAATTATGTGGTGCTTATCATTTCCTAATACAGCCATGTTTTGTAATTTAAATGCGGAATTATAGTTATACAATCTTGATATTAACATCACGGCCTATGTAGACTAAAATTTAGTATAAATCGAAGCTCACACTTTCCGTCTTATTATTTGATCATACCATAATACCATATAATACCATATTAATTAATTAATTAATAATCATCATGTTCTTGCTCTTGTTCATTTCCTAAAAACCAAGAATCGAAACATTTTTATCACATTACAAGCGTCAATATTACACTCTCATATATGTAACTCTTTATTTTATTCTGTTGGGAGGAATCGTTAGCAAATATTGATGAAGACGGTAAGGAGTCCGGCAGCGAGTTTTGATGAACCAGGATGCGAGAATATAAATGCAAGTATTCGATTTATCTATATTTTAATTAAGCTGCGGTGTGTTGCATAATATGTGGCTACATATTCAATAAACGTGATAAAACCAATATTGTATAAAGCCGCAGAGGGGAACTTATTTGAAAAAATGTATTTCAGAAACGATCGTTCAATTAGGCCATAAAGACTGGTAAATTACCACATCATTAATTGGTTTAAAATATTTTCCTCGAACTAGCAAAAGCTTTAGCATACTACCCAATTTGGCTTAGATATGTGTCAATTTATTAATTTATTCCATAGTCCGTTTGTAAATAAACTTATCTTTGCCAAGTTAAATTTTACCTGACCATGTTCTGTCATTTTATCGGAAACTTGCTTAATTCGATTTACCAATCGAAGTAAATAAAATATTTACCAACTAAATAAAATTTAGCTCACTACATAAACAACCAAAAACCTTCTTTCTTTATTTTGTCAGAATATAACTATTACAGGGCGAATTCAACCGTGGTTGGACACGACAAAGGTTGTGTCCGATTTCAGATTTGTTAAAAACAATTTTTGATGAAGTCACAATGACTTTTGATGTCGTTATAATTCTTTGAACATTAGAGATAACAGTTTACTGCAGTTACCTAATATTCCCACATTTATTAAACACCTACTCAAAATCAGACGGAATATATTTTTTGGTGGGTCTGTAGAAATCATTACGGGTTAATATATAACTCCAAACAGAAAATTAGCTACTCATTTTAACGTTCAAATAATTTTCAATAGACGATTGCATAAATTACTGCTACTGCAAAGATCCAAACCGGAAAACTAATTAAGATTTTGAATGATAACTTACGATGTTCTAGCTAATTGAACTATCTACATGGTCTCCATATAAAACTTTGTTGAAACCATAGACTTTCTAAGCCAACACGGAAGTGTTTTGTTAGTCTCTGGAAGATAATACGTCAACCATGACTTCAATAAGAACTCTGCAAGTCTTCAAGGTTCAATTGCATATTGCAAATTTTTTCCGCATTGTTCCTTTTAACCGTCCTAATATCCACGGTAAAACTGTTCTTACAAAGGATTGTGTTGGAAATATATTTTGGCCTGTTACCACTTTCCTATTCTTTGTTTTGGCACTATCAAAATTTTACAGCCTGATATCCCACACGGAACATTCCTTCCGATTTATATTTCTCTACGCAATCATCCTTTGTTCTTACCTTACTGCACTTTGGATTATGGTTCATTGTTTGCTATTTGCTGAAGAGACTGTTATCATGCTCAATCAGATTTGCACTAAATTATCGTTTGGATCAATTGGATTGGATGGACATATATCGACCAATTTTAAGCGCAAAATTCGACGACATCAAAAGCTAACAGAATATGCACTAGTTTATCTTACAGTATCACGCATTTTGATACCACCTGGGTTACCATTAGTTGCACTGTTGCTACCCGTTAAACTGGATTCTTTCTCACGCGCAATTTGCTGGGTTGTGGAAAATTTAAGTTCTTCCGAAAGTGTATTGTGACGAGCCTTTGAATTCCAGTTATGAATTAGGCGAGTCAGATGCTAGTTCTTATGCTTTCTTGGCATTATCTTTACAAAATATGATAAATCATAGGTTGGGAGAGACGTGAGTGTTAATTTAACACTTAATTTAGTTTTATTAACGTAGATCAAGTTTCGAATTCAAGAAATAAATAATAGTAAGTGACTACACTATGGGAAGACTGAAAGAGCCCAAACTTGTAGCACCGAATATGTATATATATTTATGTGTGGAACTCTTGAACCTGCTCCACATGAGCAACGACTGTTGCTGTAGGTGCTTGTATTCCTCCGTACACATGTTGATTCACTCACGTTACAGTCCGGTCACTCCGACAGAACTGAGCGTTCACCTTTGCAGATTACAGTATTTGCAGAAACAAGTAACAACACTTTCAGCTAACATGACTCTCATCCGGATTTACAAACAACTGCAACTTCTTGCAACCATGATTAACAAAGCCAATCAATCAGTAATGAATCCCATTGTTCATGTGATGGGAAGTGGGTTCATTATCACACTCCTCTACGTCCTGGTTCAGCATCATGGTTACCTTCCGAAGTTAGTTTGCGCGATGGTTGTTGGAGCTATTGCTTGTGTTCTGATATATGATCTAACGATGTTTAATATGGGCAGTCGTAGCATTGTTTTATCAAAAGCTATTACTACCAGATGGACGAAAAGCCCGCTGAATCGAGGAAATCACAAGGTCATCAATATCAGCGTGTCGTAAGGTCATTTCAGAAAATTGCTATATATGCCGGTCCATTCCACATGTTTGAGAGAAAAAGTGCACCCAATTTCATTAGGTTTATTTTGCAAAGAACGACATTTTTCATTGTTCAAACCCGCACCGCCAGGTAATGTGAGTGTGGGGAAAATGCGGATGTTTTTGCAAATAATATTGATGCTTGTTTAAGTATTTGACGTTTTATTGGTGGTTTATGTTATTTACTAATGCAATATATACGATAACGTTTATGAAAAATAATTTTAAGTGCATATATTCTTAATTGTGGAAACATTTAGCAAATTTAGGGAACAATAACGATTTTTTAATCAATTTAAGGAAATTTAGTTATTTATACTACCTACCTTAGCTCCATGGTTCGGGTTTTTTAATCTTTTAATTTGATTTCAAATATTTCATTCAAAAATACATTTCTTTGCACAAAATAATATTTTAATTGATAAATACATAAATAAATGTAAAATAGTCGGTCAGCACGGTTGATTTTACAAAATCACATTATTCATCATTGCCAAAAAACAAAGAAATGTATACTTGTTCCAGTAAATTTACTTTAACCCAAATCGTAAATCTACAAACAATTAAATACACTGAATACCTGTATAACAACTTTAAATTAAATGTAAAAAACAATTAACACATTACATCCTTTATGGTTAAACAAGAAAAAGTCTGTTTCGTATTAAATGTTTGAAATGTTTCGTATTAGGTATTGTAATTATGTTAGCACTGTTTGTTTGCAGATTTACTTTTGAATACACAACTGTAAAAGTAACACCTCAATCTAACCAACGGATGGCGAACACATGTAGACAAATCCAAATATTTTTGACAATTTTAAACAATACGATTTTAGAAAATTTGGTGCTGTCAGTAATTTTTAGCGATACGATAATACTTTAAACAAGCTTAACATTTGTCGCCAGAATACAATGGAAGTCACAAAACGCCGTTGTTCTACCGGTATTTTTAATGTTGTGCATGGATGGGCTATTATGCTTGTTAGTTTGGGTGGTGGATTGGTTGCGTGTTCACGGAATCGATTTGGAAGTTGAAGAAGATGTCTGAACTGTTTGGCTTTGGGGAAGGGAAAATGAAAAGATGGCATCAAAGAGTATGCAAGTCGTGCCCTCCAATAAAAATTAAAATAGGGTCGGGCAACTTTCTAGAAGAGCAAACACCACTTGTTTGTACTCAAGCAGGGTTTGGAGTAACCGTTCAGCTATTGTTGCTGACTGCGTAGCTGATACAGGTTTTTAATAAACATTGCAGTTTACTAACATTGTAAATTTGGCTAAAATTGTAATTCTAAATACATACATTGAAAACTATGCAAAAATTAAGTGCTTAACTAATATGATTGCAAATTTAAAAAATTCTAAAATATCAGATCAAAAACAAAAGTTGTATAAGCTCACACAAATTTTTTTATTGTTTATAGTGTATATGCCAAACTCAAAATTTGGATAGATTCATTCCGAAATGTGTTAACTTTATTGTAATTTGAGATCTGCCATAACAGTCGTAATAGTTGTTCAATATTGCTAATAATTAACGTAACTTTAATAAACATAAAACCACATGCGCCAGTTTCTATAAATGTACGGAAATTCAGCAGATTACTTCCTAAGATTAATTGTTTGCGTTCACGGTGTACGTTCTACTTCCATGTTAAACATCGTTCATCGTTTCAATAAAAGAGTGTTGTTTTGCGAAAGAGCATGTAGGATATGGCCGTATTACATATTATCTGTATACGGATAATCATAATTGTTCATTCAACCGAATTTCTACGGAACGTATCATTATTTGATTAGGGTGGATCATATATCTAATGATTTACGCTTTCCACATGCTTATCACCGGTTGAGCTTTCCATTTACGATTGATGTTTGCTTTGAAACTTAATGATGCAAATATCATTCAGGGAATACCACATAGTCTATACAAAAAATTAAATGTGGATACATTTGCTTCATATTGATTCATATCAAAGTTATTAGGTATGCAGGTAGACAAATACATTCGGGCTGATAATTTTTCATGTTGTTAAGCTCACATTCGAGAATCAGTCAATCTTTTTTGGATGCTCGTTCATAAATAGTAAATCGCTGAAATGAGACAAATGATAAGAATACGGGAAAGAAGTAGGTATTTTTTGAGTTCTTCAGATTATTATCAACCTTACGAGGAGACACTTGAGGTGATACTCATGGATTTGCCCCAAACTTTGGCAAATCATTTCTTTTAGTAAGTAATAAACGTGTAGGGCTGGATTTTTTACTACGGACATATTTTCCCATACATACAATTTCTAAGCCTTTTACCATATGAAATTTCTTATGGAGAAAGCATGGAAATTCAAGACCACAAAGGTAAGCTTAAAATGTTAAATGTTAAATAAA
The DNA here is from genome assembly GCA_001718145.1 of Orchesella cincta. Taxonomy (NCBI): domain Eukaryota; kingdom Metazoa; phylum Arthropoda; class Collembola; order Entomobryomorpha; family Orchesellidae; genus Orchesella; species Orchesella cincta. The sequence continues at coordinate 17,060 of LJIJ01001310.1, forward strand.
TTAAATTAGCTTGATATTACTACAGTTAATGCATTTCTACATCAATAATTTTACTGACCTATGTGACCTTGGCTTTCACCATGCTTTCTCCATAAGGAATTTTAAAGGGTAAAACGGTTATAAATTGTTTTCAGAGGAAAAACAACCTTGTTGAATACATTTTGGTTTACAACGCAGTTTCCTTCATTATAATATCAGTGGCTCTACCTTTTATAATTTTTATGCTTCCACCTCAAGATAACTACATATCGGAAGCATTGTGCTGGATAATGAACAGCTTTTGCCTTCCAAACCAGAGTTGTAATACAGCAAGAAGAGTTGTCCAGTATGTAATCGCATTCATGGGCACATTTACCTGCTTTATTTTGGCAAGCCCTTTGTGTGCATGCATGCTAATTGCCCCCACCGAGTTGAGAATGCAGCTAACCTTAGTAAGTCAGTTACAACACCGGAAGGGTTCTGATTTTCACTCTTTGATTAACTTTTATAAAAGCCTACAAGTGTTCGTGTCCATGATAAATTGTGCAATGCAAACAGTTCTTTTTCCAATTGTGTATGTAATGGGAAGTGGTTTTGCTATAATGCTACTTTATTTACTCATTGAACATCATCAAGACCTGCCGATAAATGCAATGATGCCAGTTTTGACTTTCCTCATCTGCGTACTTAGTTTTTCTCTGGCAATGTTTGACGTTGGGAGTAGAAGCGTTGTCATATCAAAATCGATAATCAGGAGATGGAAAAGTGGTAGGTTTGGGGTCAGAAAAAAATTACATAGAACCATTGTTCGATCAATACGACCTATTGCAATTTCCACAGGACCATTTCACATTATCGATCGAAAGAGTGGACCCAGTTATATTCGTTTTGTGTTACAAAGAACTACATTCTTCATTGTGAAAACGAGGACGGCTGGATAAATAGCTATCTATTACAAACTAATAGAAAAACGATCAACTACCTAAAATATGCTGTCAACCTTTGTTAATTTGTGGTACCTTTTGTCAAAATACAATTCAAACTCTTAATCTGAACATTTATACAATAGTACCTTAATGTAGCTTAAAGGCAGATAACTTCGAAAAATGTAGCTTATATATATAATTACAAGCATAATATGGTAGAGGTACATGAAGATGTCAAAGGATTTTTCCTGATTTAATTTTTCTTTCCATATTTAAAACAACTTTAGTTAGAATTCCATTTATAATGAATCTTTGTTGGTTAAAATGTTGTATGGATATTTTAAACAGCAAATATTGTAGCAGTAACACTTCAAGCTAGTTATTTTAGATTGTATTTGTAAAAGTTTACCACCACATTACGTGCTTTTTGAGTGGAGTGATCAAGTTTTGAAAACACTTATTACTGTAAGAAGTCTCAACTCACGAGCAAAGTACGTAGACACGGAATTGAACCAACACACACACTTGTGTCGCAAATTGTCGACACTTATGAATAACTAGTATTACCTAAATATTGGCCTTGAATGAGCATTTTTGTTTCCGTGGCAACAGATTGAATTTTTGAAAATGCACTACTCCTATGGATTGTAGCATTTCATGAAATCAGAACTTACATTCTGATGTTGTAGAGCTTAAAACGAAGCATATTTGTCGGTTTTATGCGTTTTTTGACAAAAACTTGAAATTTTTAAAAAAACTGCTTCAAACCTTTTGCAAATTAACATGTGAAAATTCAAAGTGAACGTTATCAGTTTTTGAAAGTGGTCATTTTCAAAACTTTGACCCGCTGCCACGGAAACAACAATGCCCATTCAGTGCCAATATTTTGGGAATACTAGTTATTCATAAGTGTCTACAATTTGAAACACAAGTGGTTCAATTACGTGTTTCATCGACTACGTACTTTGCTCGTCAGTATTCAGTTTTTTCCTGACAAATGATAAGATATGCTGTAGACAAACAAGAAATAATGTAAAACAAGCTTACGATAAATCATGCGTAATTATGAACAAGCTATTGCTTCATCGTGGTTTATATCTATTTAACGCATTGATTGATGATAAAGTTATGTACAATAAGTACAATATCACCAACGAGCGTCTACTAATACTTTGTTCGACAAGGAAGAAGATTTCCTACTTCCGCAAACATTCACAAGTTTATTACTATCATGGTAACATCAGGCACTGCATTATACAGTGCAAATGGGACTGGAATTGTATTATTTGCAGATGAAATTACTGACTAAATCGAATCATACCTGGAGCAAGATTGTCCAGTACAAGATATTTCAGACCCGCCGTCAACGATCGGCTTTATCTCTCAAAAGCAGTGATTTGAAACGAACTTCTCTTTTTACGTTCCAAAATAAACAGCTTTATCTCATAAATCAATACTTGAAACCCCTAAAAAAACTAAAACGTCGATTACAACCTTCTAAATTACCCAGATTCTTGATGGAATATTTTTGCAAAAAACCCACCATATTTGCAATTACTTGACTGAGAATTTTACAAAAGTTTTCATTTTCCCTAAATTGATGAACTTTTAATTAATCGCATTTGCAAAATGTAATATAACAATGGACTGTCGATTACTAAAAATGTGATTTAAATAAACCGCTGCAGTCTTGGCCTTTGTTTATAGACAAAGGTAAAAATAATTCCTTTAAATTTGCTATAGAAATGTAAAAAATTTTATGCTAAATCTTTCTGCATCAAAATCTCTATTGGTCAAAAAATGGATATATAGCAGTTTCAAATCACTGCTTTTGAGAGATAAAGCCGACTCGTTGCCTGTCGTCGATATATACGCCATTGGGTTGAACGACAAATTACTTCGAATCCTTTTTATGATGGTTACCTTAAAAAACCAATAGCAATGATTACCCTACAGATTAGCCTGCTAAAACATGCGAAAATGAGGATATTGTGGAAGAGCTTAGCAACTTTGAACTGAATTGTTTCTTAAGAATTTTAATGCATTTGCGAAAATACATATTGCAATCCTAGCAGCTTTAAGTAATAGAGAACTTCGGTGTAGTCTATTTAAACTTTGTTAGTTTAGCTATATTTTTAGTTGCATGGTATGTATATTTAGACTTTGCATTCACATTTAATATGTATCGATGTTCAAAGCTCGTGGTTCTCAACAATTATGTATTCATTCATACTCATGTTTTTACTGTGACTAAGCCCATATGTCCGGCTTTTCATGAGGTTATAAAAGGGCCATGCTTCTCATGACCCTTGGTCCATTCTCCTTTCACGATTCTACCTTTAATCATTCTCAATTTAACCTGTGACTATCCTGTATTTTCTAAGATTCAAGTAAATACAAGTCTCCGTTCAATTCACTTACATTATGACAGTAGTATAATCATTCAAGTTACAAACTAATCTCACTGTGTCAATCTACGCACAGTAACTTCTCCCAAGTATCATCTCCTTTAAGGCGTTTCGTTATGTAATCTAAAATTATCAAGAGTCCTTTAGCTTTTGTTTAAAGCTATAAGTCTGTGTTATTGAAATTATCGGTTCGAGAACCACTTATGTGACTTATAGCAATTCTAATAATATAGTTTTGATAATTGCGTCATGAACAGTTGTTAAAAGTATAATGCGGTGACTGTTTAGCTTATTTAATACCAACAAGAAGAATGTTCAAGGCGTTATAATCTACCCCGAGTGATTTTGCTATTTAGAAGTTATTACTGTCCTCTACCATTATCTGAAATTGGAGATAATCATCTTATATCCGAAATTGTGGGCTGGAAACGAGCAGGTGAACCCAGAATTGAAAAATGGATAAGGCGTGTATGGTCCGATTTGCACTGTACCCTCCACACTATTGTTAGGAAGATTAAACCTAGGTTAAGTTTTTTTCTAATTTGCGAAGAGCTAAAACCATACTTGTAAAAATCTGGATGGAAGCATTAAATTGGTTTTTAATAAAAGACAAAACGATGCATCTTCGGGTCAATCATAATTAACTTTCGGAAGAACTGTAAATTAAAGCATGTAGGTTATTAAACTGTTACGAAATTGATCGACGTAATTCTAGAGTAAAATTGGAAGTAGGAAAAGAAAATGATAAAAATAGTTACTTACTCTGCACATAGTCACTGAATGGCAAATTTTGGCTCATAGGCATGTTTGGGTGTGAATATGTATTTCAACTGTTTTACACTCAAAACCAGATTTTCTAGGAAAAATATATTAACGAAGACGATGACACAACTTAAAGTTTAAAAAAATGAGCCCGTATGGAGTTGTAGACCGTTTTTGCCAACAGGACCAATGTTATATGGCCAAAATGGCATATTGGTACTTCTACAGTATTTATGCACAAAGTTACCCCTTAGGTATTGCAACACGAGTAGAACACACCTCCTTGGCTTCAAAACGACATCCTCGGATAAGGGATGTCGATTTGTGTGTGCAGACCGGCTCTGTGGTGGCGGAAAGTGTTTTTAAAATAATTTTTAATTCGCAAAGTATAGGATTTGCTGGTAAATATGCTGGAAAACTTTCTGTACGCATTGGCGTTACATTTAAATAAGAAGTACTTACTTAAAGTGTAGAGAATTTTCATAAATTTGTCGTTTTTTATTGATCTAAAATTTCTCTCCTGGAAAATTTTACGATTTTCTTAAACTTCCAACAGCTACAGCTCCGAGTTACACACAGTTACCCCATATCGGAGGGTGTCCTTGAAGCCATGGAGCTGTGTTCAACTCCTGTTGCGATACTTAGGGGTAAATTTGTGCAGAAATCCTGTAAAAGTACCAATATGTCATTTTGGCAAAAACGGTCATCAACTCCATATGGGTTCATTTTTTAAAACTTTAAGTTGTGGCATCGTCTTCGTTACTACATTGTTACCTACAAAAATCTGGTTTTGAGTGTAAAACAGTTGAAAGACATATTCACACCCAAACAAGCCTATGAGCCAAAATTTGCCTTTCGGCGACTATGTGCTCTGCTCATGGCCAGAACTGATATAATGACATATATTTGTCCTTCGGGGAAGGCTGTTTAACTGCCGTGTAATTTTAATATTTTTAGTTAACATGTTTTAGCATATTCATTAATTTTGTTAGTATACATATTTTCTCCTGCGGGAATTGTATGATTTGGAAATACTGCACTGCAGCCATACAATTAGTCAGAGGTCTTTGCGCACAAATGTATGTAATTTTGATGTTGCAAGAGCAATGGAGAGAAGGCATTACAAGGTGACTTACCTTGCCTTCCACTCGTCATATAACCATTCGGCTAACAAGTCCTTTAAAATAATTTCTCGTGACAAAATGCTTAGTGACCGCTACTTCCAAATATTTGGAGCCCAACTGGCCATTTCTAGGCTTATGTTTGCAAGTCCATTTATGTGGAATAAGAAAACAAGATGTTTAACTGTAACAAAATCTAGTTTTTCTCGTTACAGGTATTGTTTTATTGGTTTAATTATCTACAGTAGTTTCCTTTTTGGACAGATAATCCGATACAAAACCGGCAAAATTCAGGGAACTGCACAGTATCACTTATTTACTGTTTTCATGGCCAATTTGTCATCCGCGGTGCTTACTTATTTCCTTATTGGAAAACCACACCAAGTTGCATTCTTGTTTAACCAGTTTTTTCGTGTGCTGAAGAAAATAGAAGGTATCGAATCTTTGTTAATAATATGCTTTACATATTTGTCTAATCTTACTCTTATTGAAATGGTTGCAATGTTTTCTAAATTTAGATTCCTATATACCCGCATCCCAATACAGTTTGGATGCAAGCAACAGGAAAATTGACACATTAATGGCTGGTGTTTGCCTTGTCTCTCCATTTATGTCTCTAATTCTCACCGCCCATTTTTTGACGCACCCACAATGGCCAACCTACTGGACATCATTACTTCCTCAACATTGGATTGGATTGTTGATACTTCTTCCAGCAGCATTGTCATGGTTTCTTTTCTTTCAAATGGTATGCTCCAATTTATGTACCATCGTGGTATTGTTTTTCACATACGGAATATACGGGAATCGCTTGCTTTTAGAACATATTTGTGACGATAAACGTCCTCAAAAGGATGCCCTTTATTGTCAAATGACAACATCCATGTTTAGAACTTATAAAAATATACAAATTCATTATAGGCAGCTTGAAATAATCCATTTGTTGACAATGGACGTAGCCTCCCACTTAATTATTCCGAATCTTACCATAATTACGAATTTAGTAATATTTTGCAACTACACAGTAATTAGGCACGGGGACAACATGACAACTACAAGTTTTGGTATTTTATGCTCCTGGTCTAGCTTAGGAATGTTGGGATTGGTAGTGGGTTTAGAATTTGGTGGTGAAATACACAACCGGGGCAAAAGGATACTCAGGTCTATGAAAAACAAGAATTGGGAAACTTCCGCTAGAAATAAGGAAATCAAAAAATTTGTTAGGTCGTGTAAACCAATGTGTTTCGGATATGGGCGCGTGTATATTATTAGAAAGCTTAGTGTTTTAAAACTCGTTAGGTCTGTAATGACAGGGACTTTTAGAACTCTTCTGACAATTTAAAATATTTTCCCCATGTACAATTGCTTTGTATATATCTACCAAAGCAATATAAAATTTTAGGCTGTATTAACCTTTTTCCTGAAAACAAATTATAGGATAAAAACATTGGAAATGCAAGTTTCTACTTGTATCAAACAATCAATTCGTAAGTTAAACGTTGTGTAAGTATTGGTTAAGCTCAAACCTGATTTAATAAAGTTAGAAAATACATAAGATATACTAACCAAAATATTGGAAATTATACTTCTAACTAAATCCACATACAATTTTTTTAAAAAATAACCGGGTGCAATACCAAATTCAATAAATTGTTGCTTCTGCCGATATTTGAATTTATATGTAATGTTATGGAAGAAATTTTTAAACGATGATTCCAAAGTTTATTTTGTTGATGCACAGCTTTGCAGCTTGCATTGAATGCATTTAGTAGACCTGTGGACTTATGTTGGAAGATTCTAATCATTTGGTTGACATTTCAAAATAACTAACAACTGACTAACTGAAATTCGAAAACATATTTTGAATTCCTAATAAACGTTAAAACCTTAAATAATATTACAGTATTGGCTGAACAAATATTCCGATGAAGATAGGTTTCTCTTTTAATTTGAAACCAATCAAATATTTCTGGAATTACTTAAATCAAAAAATTAATAGATTTCCTACATATTTTACATCTATGGAAAGTTTTAAGTAATTTAAAAGCCAATTGTCTTTTTAGTTGACCGGAGCAATTTATTCTTGATTGGATTTTAAATCAAATTAAGACTGCCTCTGGAAACTTTCAAACTTAATAAATACCTCTGTGTTTAACTGTTTTATGTTTAAATATACTGTAGTTTTATGTCCAGTATTGATTTTTACTGTATCGAAAAAATCCTCTATTAAATTTGAATCGTCACGTTTGGACGCATGTTTTCAAAATAACCTATTTCATGGAAACAATTACTTTTTCCATTTTAAATCTAGGCACATACATTTCTATTTAAACTAGGTACGCAATACGGCAGGATTGTTCTTACATACCCTTGCTTTCTTAATTAAATGAAAAAGTCTCCAGGAAATTGAATTTCAGCTAACCTTCATTTAAAAAAATTAGGCATAGGTAGTAGACAACTATTCCCTTCATATGTCAGTCGACTTTCAACGTGACTCAGCAACACAGTAGCAACTCAAAATGTTGAGTGACCGATTCTTTAATATTCTGGGATTTCAGCTGACTTGGTCAGGTCTCATCACGTCAAGCCCATTTAAATGGTCAGGAAAGACGAAAAAGTTGTCTGTAACCAAGTTTAGGCTTGCGTATTATTCTCTCTATGTTTTTGGTTTATTTTTCTATAACCTTTTTCTAATTTCTCAAATAATTCGAATAAAAGTAGCTGGTTACTTTGACAGTATGTCATTTTACTACCTGACTGCTTTCACAATTTGTGCAGTGATGTGTAACATTCTAGCAGCGACAATGCTCCTAAGGGCTGATCAAATTGCTGATTTCTTTAGTCAGCTTCTCATTTTCCTAAAAAGCGTGGAAGGTAGGTAAATTTTAATTTTTGAGATGAAAAGCAAATCTTAAAATTTTGTAATAAATTTACAGTTACTTATTTGCCTGCATTTAACCCCAACGTAACGGTAACCAACTGGTTATTGGACACCTTGATATTTACATCAACCATCGGGTTACCTACCCTTGGAATAATTTCATTCTGTCACTTCATTCTATATCCAAGTTGGCCTCTGTACTTAACGTCACTCCTTCCCGAGAAGTACCTCTGTTTTGGAACCCAGGCACTGTTTGGAATTTTCTGGTTAAGTAGTCTACAAGTTGCTTGGGCAAACTTAAGCACGATCTTTCTTCTTGTCACCACTGTTGCCTTCTCTTTAAAGAGATTTTTATTAGAATTCGTATGCGAAGCAAAGGCGTGGACACAACTTACTACACCAGATTTCAGAAATATTGATAATATACAAAGATTATACAGAAAACTTCAAATCATTCACATTGGCTTTGAAGAAGTCGTAGCATTGGCAATAAGGCCAATGATTTCGTTAGTGACGAATCAAATTATTTTTTGCAACTATTCTATAATTCAGCATGCGCAAACAATCAGTATCCCGATTATCATCATTTTATTGTCTTGGTCCCTATTAGGCACTATTTTTATTTTAACTGGACTGTGTTGGGCTGGAGAAATACACAGTTTGGGTAAAAAAGTTCTACGTTCAATAAAAAACAAAAATTGGGGCTCAAGTCAGAGAAATAAGGAAATCAAAAAATTTGTCAAGTCATGCAAACCAATTAGTTTTGGTTGTGGAAGAAGCTTTGTGCTCAGAAAAATCAGTGTGCTTAAATCTCTAAAAGCAATCACAAGAGGTACTCTCCGTGCTCTTTTGGCAATGAAAGATTGATAATTTAACAAAACAATTTCTTGACGTAAATCCGACCGTTAAATTATAGAACATCTAATAATGTTTAGCATAATAGTGAATAAATAGTTAGCGATTAAGTGGTTCAATATAATTAGAATTAGTTAAACAAATTTAAATGTTCGGCACGACCAAAATTAATTCGGCTATATAGTAAAATTTATTCTTTCAATAGTTGTATAAACTTCTATTGTTATATTCCCTGTTTAGATTTTCTGCAAATAAAGAGTTATGATAATAAAAATAACGTTTCATGTCACAGAGATGAGTGTATCTGTAGCTCTTTCACTAGAAGGTGCGTCATCCTGTCAATATTTTAGCTGGAAATCTGTTATTAAATGAAAATCTTAATGAGATAATCGTTGTTTTGTAAGTAATGTAAATATTAGGTATATTACCGAGAATAGCTCATGTCTTATAGAGAAATTTGCTGATACTGATAAAATCCTTTACACATATAACAAATTATCTTGCCAATTTATCAAAATATTGTTGGTTATAATGAATAGTGATTAGAAATCGATGACATCGGTTTACATATAACTTTGGCTATTTTAGGATGACTACTTACCGTGCATGATGGTTTAGAAGCGATCACTTGAATGAATGAAAATCAATTGAGTTTCGACGTAGAGAAAATTTTTATAATTTCTACACAAACAACGGGAGCCAATTAACAGGTAAGGCATAACGAGCCATCCATCAGTTTGAAGACAAAATACTCAGACAAACTCAATTCAATTTTCAGCTCATTCCAAACTGGCTATTAAGGCGATACTGAAGGCTAACTCCATGGGGTCAGCTTTTAATTGAACATTTCTAGCTCCTGAATGTCCAACACTTGTTTCTCACAACTATCAGCTTAAATAAGGTATGTAGATATGAACGACATGGGAACAATTGTATTTGAGAACTGATAAGAATAATAAATGAAATTTCGAACACGGTAGGAGTTAACAAGTTGCTGATAAAATTCTTGATGAATCAGACGACATTAATTTCACGAAGGGCAATTACTACAGGATTTTAACGATTTCCACAAATATTTTATCATCACATCAGTACTCCTAAAGTTGTAGGGAAATATACAAGCCTTCAAACAATCAATTGGCTAAGCCATGAAAGAAACCACAAAAATATTACAGAAAATTTGTAAGTTTTCGGGAAACCTAGGAACCTTACTATTCAAATGGAATTCAAGCACTGGAAAATTGGACCGAGTTTCCTTGAAGAAAACCAAAACAGTAAAAATTAAATGTAAAGTTCACGCATTTCTGGTTACAGCTATATTAGTTCAGGAAGCTTATTCAAAGTTTATTCTCAAAAGAGAAATATCAGCATTTGCGGGAATTCAGAATGCATTTGCAATTACCATTTTGGTATGTACATGTGTCTACGTAATTGGTTGTGGATGCAGAGATGACAAGGTTGCAGACATTATCGCCTACGTTAATGGTATTTTAACCTATTCCGGAAAACTGGATGGGAATATATCTCCTAAGAAAACTGTTTTGGACCAACTAAGCCTTCAACATGCGTATGGACTTTATTTGAGTGATATGTCGCTTGCAGTTTTCTTCCTTTTTGGATTGTATTGGAAAGATCCTTGCCAAGACTTCATGTTTGGATACCAAATCATAGATCAATGTTATCCTTGGGAAAATTCTGATTGTGAAAATGAAATATTTGGAAGCTTAAAGATCGCCAAATTTCTTATAAAACTACTGGTATTTTTAGTCAACCTCTGGATTTGGAATGTGGGACTACATGCTGCTGCATTTGTACTTGGGGTTATCAACGTTCTGTCATCAATCACATTGAGGGATTGCTTGCGAAGGTATATTCTGTTTTTTAAAAAAAGAGGTTAAGGTTAATTGCAAGAATTATCATCAGTATTTGTTACTAATTCTTAACAGATTCTCAGCTGAATGGAATCTCAACGGCACTCAAAAATATGAAACAGCCATGAAATATCGACACATTCAAATTTTAACAAGAATGTTGAATGAGCTTCAGCAAGGCGTTTTTATGTACAACCTCATTATTCCTGCGATTCTTATAAATTCACTGAGTTTGACTTCCTTGCTAAAACAGCCCTTGTCAATGGAAGCGATGATGCCAGTTGTGGTATACTGCATTGCGTTGATAGACAGCATGTATAACATGATGATCTCTTTAGGTGGTATGTCTGCAGTTTATACCGAGTCAAAGAAAAGTCTTGCAACTCTTATGAGGTGGGAAGACAAAGGATCATTATGTACAAACCGTAGAGAACAGATGTGGTGGAGAAAGTTTCGGGTTTCCTGCAGTGTAATTAAAATTAGATTCGGGGCTAACAACTTTTTGGAGGCGGTGACACCTTTGAAATGCATTGACTTTGCCAATGAACTGACCTTGCAAGTACTTCTATTGGGACTTTAGATTTTAACTGGGAACAAAGTGAAAGGTAAATATGGTGGAATTGAAAAAGAATTACGGCTGCTAATGATTAGCTAAATCAAAAACTGTTTAATGTTTAGTGCTTCAATTTATAATTTCAATTAAGACATTTCCACTTAATTTATTTTGCAGTTTTATCCGCTTGTTATTTATTAGTTTCTGGGTCTATACATATGTAATACATTATAAATGCATATAAAAAATTATATGAATTTTTGTGGTCCCAATTTTTGTAATATTGCATCATTTTGTATTCCTCAGCAAAATATTCGAAATTTTTTGATACATATTTGTCTATAGATTTATGTTACTCCGACAACTTCTTAAATTAAAATTATAATTGCTGTCATGTAAACATACACATATTGATACAACTTTTAATTAAAATTATGTTTGGATCTAACACACTAGATGTTAATGCGATTATTGTTTACAGTAAGCAAACAAGACACTGAACAAATTGCTGATAGAAATCATTTTTGACAATGAAATTGAAGCAAACTCAATAAATAAAAGTGGACCTCCAAGTATTTGAAGAATGAGGCATCACCTGACAGGAATCCAGAACGAATGTACTAACTATGTTTTGATGTAACTACCAAATTAGAAATAACCAGCTGTTAAAATATTGTTCAATGTTTAATGCTTATTACATTCAAGTAAACTAATTTAAAATTCTAATACAGACTAGTCCACAATATTTAATTTTTATTCCTGATAATATGTTTATGATACCTACAAATATTGATGAAATGAAAAAGTCAACATTCTAAGGTTTTGAAAGCAACAAGCTATATTAATACGATGTACAATCTTTCATCTCATCGTCAGTTATAATACAATTGGTGTTTTCACGGTTTGTGGTACCGTTACCATTTAAGTAAAGAATCCAAATTCCGAAAAGAGATTATAATCCAAAAACTGTGAACAAACGGTTAAAAAATACAAATTTATAATCTGTTAAGTAAAAGCTCCAACAATGGCAGTAGCAAAGTGGTAAATAATCCAGTCGATTCTCCCTTTTACCACTTTTCAGAAGATTATTTTGTTTTGGTAAAGAATCCAAAATTTTAAACCTCGCGCGTCGAAATGGATTCTTTTTAGTGAATTATTTACTTTTTAAGTAAAGAATCCGTAACCGTGAAAACGCCAAATATATGATCTATCTTCCCAAAATGTTCGACTGTTTTCTATATAAATAAAATCATAAGGTTTGTCATTCGTTGTTTCAAATTAACTTTGCTTATGAAGCGAATGTAAACAAATTACGCATGTTATATAGCTGTCATTCAAGTTTAACTTATATCTGCCTTGTGCAACATTGTGATTCATTACTAATTATGTTTTCATTGTCAATTTCAGTTTTGCAGATCACGTGTTGCAATCATTAATCACGAAGGACAAGTTTACTTTGTAATAATATTTTCATCAGAGTTTGACCATCTTGCTAGCTGACATATTTACGTACCTTGATAGAACTCAATCTCTAAACTTATTTTTTTTATGCAACACTTGGTTCCATTAAAAATACCTCCCTACCTTTAATTCAGCAAATTTCCTTGTGTTTACAGTCTGGACAAACGTTTAATTGTTTAAAGTAGACAAAGAAGTGTAATGAAACACTCACATACTAATATGTTTCTTTTTGTTTTATTTGGTGGAATTATCAGTGAAACAATGTTATCAAGCGTTATGCAAAATAAAGGTACGTAACAAAATACTATACTTTATTTAAATAGTTTTTAGTATCTAAATCATATTGATTTGTGCCTTATTTAATTCAATTCAATTTCAACACAGGGCTAGAAGCGCTGGAAAAAATCAAGGACATTTCGTCGGTTGAGCAAATTTATACTAAAGCTAAACGGTCAAACGCTTACAGTTACAATGACAGGCGTGAAAGTTCCAAACAAAAAGACTTGAATATCAATGACATCCAACCATGGATGCAGAGCAAATGCACTTGGGCCCAGAGGGAAGTTAAAGCATTAGCTGTAACGAGTCATCCCGCCCCATTTTGAACGAGGGATTCAAGTGCCTTGTTGGTTATATAGGTAATGTTAGCTTATGGCTAACCTAACCAACACAGGCCTAATCCCTCGACAAGAAATGTGCGGCGATGACTCGTTATAGCTAATGTTTAAATTCCCTCTGGGCCCAAGTGCATTTGCTCTGCATGGATGTACGCTTCAATCGACGTCCTAAGAAAATGAAGTGACAATATTTTATTTTAAAAATTAAGTTTTCCAAGTTTTAAACTAATGTTTAATAAATGCTCAATTGTCTAGTTTTCAATTTTAATTATATTGATTTACAATGACAATCACAACTAAATTTTATAAGTTAGAAATACGAACAGGATAATTGAAAGCTTAGAAATTGTAGTGAAAGAACCTCCACTATTACCATCATATGTACATAGCGTATCCGATTCTTGAATGTAAGATGCATCACAAGTGCATTTTTGTGAATTCCTTTGACAAACCACATTTCCTTCAATGTTCGCCTTACACTCGTCATCGAGGATACAATCGTCTCCCAATTTCTTTTTTATGTAGCAATGTGACCCAAAGAAAACTGTATCATTTGTACACTGGCATTGATTATCTTGGCAATCTGAAAACTCTCCCAGTCCTGTAGTGCATTGTATGGTCTCGCTACAGGTCAAATTGACGGCCTGCTGAATCTGGTAATCAATTTTTCATTTATTTTGAATTTTCAGTTTAAAAAATAATGAAGTTGCATTCGCATTTAAATTTACCTGTAGACACGTGTTTGGAGTCTCGCGAGACTCAATGTACGTGAAAGGAACGCATTTGCATTGTCTTTCCTCTTCGGATGAAGTCGGTAAACACAGGCTATTGGGAACTGTGCATTGGGCATGGCTTTCACAAGTTGAATTAAGATTAGCTAATCCAGCAACACATTTTGTTCCGTTTTCAGCTTGCCTTGCGATTGACAAGCAGGCACAACGCCCTTCAAGGCACTGGCTCAGTCCCAAATTCGAAATGCATTGGAGTTGGCTTTGACAAGGGTCTCCGACTTGGGTAGCCTTTTTTATGCATTTGTGGGTAGCACTCAAATCTTGTCCACTTATAGCTTCTGAGCTGCAGTTGCAAACAGTGTGAGTTTGGTTGAGGGATGGATGAGGCAAAACACAAGCACTCCAAGGACCAGGTGGGCCTTGCTGACATTGTGCGGCTTCTGTGCAATTATCTCCAAGAAATTCCACAGTCAAGAGACAACCGGTCAGATTTTGCATTGGAACGGAATTTCCCGAACAGTCACAGACACCGGAATTTAAACAAGTTACTGATGGACCTTGACAATCTAAGGGGAGACCGCAAGGCTCTCCCAATAAGGATAAGCCATAGCCTACTGCAAAAAGGCAGGAAATGAAAATTAAAACTCTGGAAAAGTGATACATTTTAAAGAATACGTGATCTCATACAGCCAAATTCTAAATGCGAGATGTTACTGACTCGTCAGCGTTGATAATTTACCTTATCAGATATCACGAATCTTTATCACTATCATAAAGTGCCCGTTTATAAGCATGATTCGGTTTTGATTGCTTGTTATCGTTCCATGTGTCAATTTTGATTACAGTACAAATTGATTATATGTGCACTAAATCGAATCGACTGATATTTTAAGTATTGTCGGTATAATTAGTGATATTTTGACAACCTTTCTAATCTGTTAAGGCAATACAGTTTTTACAAGTCAAACTGATCAAATAAAGCGGTTGTAAAATAAAGTTAAATTGGCAAACATTAGTATCATTCAAAGTAAGCGATTATATGCGGATGGTTTATAATACAGCTGAAAATTTGAACTGATTTTAATCAGTTACTTTGAGTGCTTGGATTTTTTGCATACAATTATGCACTTTGATTATAATAACGCCGATATGCAGCTTCCATGAGGAATATTCAATTAAAACTCACTAAAACGAACCTCACGTACAATTTTAGTTCTCAATTATCCATCTACCGTTATTTTTCTAATTAAATAATTAATTTAATCCTATAAATATTGTTAAATATACATTAACTAATGATCCAATCGTACTTGAAGTGTTGAAGTACACCAATAATCATGAGTAATATACTTCAGGTAATTTCTAGTCACCAAACACCTCATTTTCTCATGATATTCAAGAAATAGTCTGATCTTACTGACAAAGTTGATGAAATAAGCGATTATTTTCATTTTGATCGTCTATTGGAACGATTAAAATGAATCAGCTTAAAAACACATTTTTTGAATTTCGCGCCCAAGGTGATTATTTTTTGACTAGCGTTTAAATGCCTGAGTTGATTATAATTGCTTAGCTTGAATGCTACTATTGTGAAAGTTGTCAACAAAACCTTGTGATATAAATTTGTCCATTGTAATCTTGCATTGGTTGTATGATTATTAATCACAGTATTTAGCAATTTACCAGAATAATTATGGAATAATTCACTTATTTTCTCGATTTAGGAAACAAACTGCAGTATGTTTCATACTACAAGATGTTTTTTGAGTTTTTAATTAAAATATCAGCTCATCGATATACCATATATATATATATATATTACGCAAATTCTGTATTCCTTTTTTATTCCCTTTGAATATCAAGATTTAAATCTCGCAAAATCTGTTTGAGTTTTTGTCGATTTGAATTGTGGAATTTTAATGTAAATTATGTACTACCCAAACCCAAATTTCAAACCTTGTTTGGATAAATAAGTTTGACAATACGGTTGGTTGAGGCATTAAAGTAAAACATCAAACAAAAGTTAATTAAATCCTTGTCATCTTGTAAACAGGCGGGACAAGCCCTAATAGCAATCCATGATGTTGATCGAAAAATCATTACTATTGATGATGTTTTTGGCATTTATTTGTCAATGTTTGTAAAAGTAGGGCGATTATCAAATATCAAAAATCAAACATCGTCATCTATCTTTACTCCGTTGGAAAACATATTTCACATACATTATACCTCAAACAAGCATGAACTAATTTTCAGCGATCAGTCGATAAAAATTGTTGCATCATGCGTAAACCTTGATGTGTCCTTCACTGAATTCTGTTATCATTAACAAGAGCAATAAGAAAAGACATAGTCAAGAAAAACATCACGTGATACTGAATTGTCATACGTTTCCTGACTAAACGAATGCCTTCAAAAACCAAAGCTCTGAAAATGCTTGGTTCGATGAAGAATATCTCTACGTGGAGTCAAGCAGTATTCCCAGTTACTTTTGAAGTCTTAGGAAAGATGAATCATCATTCAAAAATACATTTGTACAGTAACAATAAGGTATTTCAAAAATTGTTACAGCTTGCGACCATATCCCAAACCACATCATTTAATTTTGATTCTAAAAAGCAGAAAATGGTTCATTTGAACAAAACCACCCCTCGATTGAATCTTTACTGTAATCTGCAAACAACGCTTGTTTTGATTATTCTTATTCAAACCATTTGGTACAGAATTCAAATAACAGGCGAAGAAAGACACTCGACTCTTGCAAACATCCTTGCAAGTATCACCTTGACTTTGGTTCCGGTCACAAATCTGTACTTACGAAATGGACTCAATCATGCCTCAGAAATTGTGCTGTATGTCAATGGTCTTCACCAATTTGAAGTGATGCACCCCCAAAATATTAAATCAAAAAAGGAACCCAGTTTTGCTGAGCTGATCAATCTGTTCTTTGCCAATTCCGTTTATTTATCTGGTCCGTCTCTACCAATACTTTTGGTTTTCGGGATGCATTGGGGCAATCCATGGGATATTTTAAAGCAAATTTTGGCTAATGGATTCAAGTTTGGGATATTTTTCCTTAACTACTTAATGTGGGCGTTTGGAGTGCATGGAACAATGTTCTACGTAGGGGCATTGCAGACCCAATGTGTCCTCCAAATAGGAAACTATCTTGAAAGGTACTAACTGAAATGTTTTAAATAAAACTACTATGTTTCCTTTTAAATTACAAACTAATATTTTTACAGGTTTCTTCACGCTCTCATACAAGGAAAGAAGGGGGCTGCTGCAATGTACAGGAAAATCCAACTGTTATCGATTATAAACAATAATACACTTCAAAATGCTTTACTTTGCATTGTTATTTCCAACATTTTCGCAATTTCGTTTTGCATGACGGGATTAATAAGGTTGGAATGGACACGGGATAATATAGCAGCTGAGCTTGTGTTCTTGGTTATTTACGTTGATGCGGTTATGGGACACCTTGTACTGACAAGTGGGTTGGTACATGTGCACATTGAGTCTATGAGGGTTATTTGGAGGCTGAAACAAAGCATTGGCTCAGCAGCTAGAGGCAGTAGCTATATCAAATGGGAACTGAAATTTCTGAAATCCTGCTCCCTAATTAAAAGCAAGATCGGATCAAGAAACTTTGTGGAAAAGCAGACGCCATTGAATTTGATGGATGTGGCTCTAAGTATGGCAGTGCAGATGCTATTACTACACGCTTGAAAAGCCGAGAAGGATATGCTAAAGATGAATATTTCACACTAATATATATTCCAGTTCGATCCAAAGAAAACAAAATAATATATAATGTAGTTAACACAGAGACAATGTAGATTTATTGAATAGAATATACTTCCAATTCAATTGGTAATTGAGCTTAGTTGTCAGTAGTAACGAAGTCTGTTTGTATAAACGGTGATGATAAATGTTACCGGTAGAAGCACTTAAAATTATCTAATTAGTTAAATTCATAATTAGCATTTGCAACTCAAAATTATAGTAAGTATAAGATGGGTATCACGTTTCGTAAAGATGTTTTGGCTCGTTAATGTGGACAGTAGTAACAACTTATGATACCTCATCTTTCAAAGTAATATGTGAACTCACATGATCCATTTTTTGTATCTTCAATAGATGAAACTCATTCATCTGCAACTCCTTGATACGTTAGTATTGTGAAACCAACTTAACCCTAGAGTCACACCGTTTGTTACACTTTAAACTGCAAAATTATGTAGGTTTCGTAAGAAATATTAATAAATGTTTTAAACGTGTTTGTTATTGTTGTTAAACTTTTCTGATATCTCGTATGAAGTAGCAGTGATGCGCAAAGTTCAGAATGATTTTGCCCAAATTTGGCGCGAAAGTGAACTACATTTGTGTTAAAATATGACGTAAACAATTGTTATGGGGAAATGCGTTTTCCTCCAACGAGTAAGGTACACACCTCGTCCCACACCGAATGGAATGATATTGCGGCTAAATGTATGAATAATAGCTAATCCCACAATATTAGGTTTCACTCGGCATATTTGTCTACAGGGCACAGAGTTGAATTTTTTAAATTTACAAATTCCTTATGGTAATTAACTCATGAAACTTTAAGGTGAGCAGGGCATTTTTAAATTTTTTTTAGATGTGATTAGATTTCACTTGATTAATATTCTTTACTCGTGAAAAACATTTTTAAGTCACATTTTACTTGTAGCTTGTCAGATGTATCAATGTGTGTTTTAATGTACACATTTAAATCAAAACTAACAGAAAATCTTCTATCATAAAAAATTATTAGTATTCAGTGGAATTTTCATCAGCTGTTTTTAATTATTATTATTATTATTCTTTATTGCAGACTCGTTTTTAAGAGACATTATACATAAAGATACATGTTACATAAAAAACTGTCCATATCTTCTAGAGAAAAACTAAACATAGAACGAAGGGGGGAAAAGGAATAAAGAGAGAAAAAAGGTGATTACATTGTCACAAAAAAAAACGTTTAAATTTTGAACAAAATACTTCTTCACTCTTTTGTGGTGGAGGATTCAATAAAAAAGTTTGAGTTTAGAATCTGTATAGTTATTGGAGTTAGCTACGTTCCAAAAGGGAATAGGCAGCTCCTCTCCTCATAGCACCAAAGTCCTTAACTCGGTTTTCGCAAAACATTTTGGATGCACTGCATCTCCTGGAATAACCAAAGATTATCCTGAAGGCGTCATTATAGGCCGTATTGACCTTGTCCAGGATATTTCTGCGAACCGGAACCCATAGGCTACTACAATAAATTGTAGAGAAAAAGGTTTTAAACAAATATATTTTTACATTATGGCTGCATGTGCCAAACCTACTCCGAATCAGGTTTGCTCGTGAATACAGGTCTCTCCTTTTACGCGACAATTCCTCAAAGTCCTTATCATTACAATTAATGTCATATCCTAAATATCGCACACTTTCACACCACTTAAGCGCTTTCCACCAAACCAAATCAAGGGTCTCGCATAATAGTAGCTTGTGTCAGCGAAGAGTTGACAGACAGTCTTATTAGGATTAAAAATTAGATTATGAGACTCTGCAAAGTTATTACAAATGGCTAAGAGCATCTTCAGGGCTCTGATACTCGATGCAAGAAGACACACATCATCGATATACATAATATTGTTAATACGTTTTCCTCCTATTCTGCAACCTACACCAGAGCGGTTTAGCTAGACACTGAGATCATCAACATAAACTGCAAAAAAGAAAGCCGACAGTATGCCACCTTGCCTAAGCAGGGCGAGCCAGACCTTGCAAGTAAGCTCTCGGGCTGCTTGTCATGTGTCCGGGGCTTCGAATCCCCCTGGGTCGTTTGCAAAAACTCCCAGCTCGCGCCCTGCTAATCGTCCTTGGCTCTGTGTTAGTACGGGGGACGTAATACTGTAGTCGTTGTCCACGAGGGAGGTGGCTATAACACAGCAGTATTCCCTGTAGTGTTTCCCTTCACTATAGGAAGATGAAATGGGACAGATCGCAAAAATCCTAATAATAATGGATTAAGTCGACCCTCGTGTATCATTGTTAAGCAGACTCCTATGATCAGTGTTAAGCAGGCTCCTATGATCAGTGTTAAGCAGGCTCCTATGGTGAGCAGGCACATATGATCGGTGAGAGGCACATATGATCGTGTGAGTAGGCACATAGGATCACGGGGACCCGTAAATACATACATACATACATACATGCCACCTTGCCTAACTGAGTTTAACACAGTAAAAAATGATGAAAGGGAGCTGCTCCATCTCACTCTAAACATTTGGGATCTAAACCAAAACATAAATAGTCTAATCACATCTGGTGGAAACTTGCGATCACATAGTTTGCTAAGCAGAACAAAGTGATTGACTAGATCAAACGCCTTTGTCGCATCCATGTAGCATACATAGACTGGAGTATTCTTCCGCAGATATTGATGTGCTACTTGTTTCACTGCATACACGGCTAGTTCCGTTCCATTCTCCTTTTTGTAGCCAAATTGATTGTCCGTTGTTTTTAAAAGCACTCCAAACTTTTTAAGAACTAATATTTCTATTAGTTTTGAAAAATGCTGGCTAAAGCAATTGGACGATAGTTTACACTTTGTTTATTGTCTAGGCCTTTATTTTTAATTATAGGAGAAATAAGCACAGTCATCACATCACGGGGCAAAAACCATGCAAAATCATTGAGTTGATGATGATAGTGATGAACGGACTTATGACATTCCACGCGAATTTGTAGTGCTCAGCTTGTAGATTCTCCGCATCTGCAGATTTTCCAAGCTTTAGGCACTTAATTGCATCACAAACATCACTCACACTGATATGATTGAAATTATCGGTGAGAGAGGACATTTTTTGATAAGAAATTTATTCCTTGTCGAGCTTTCTGTGTCAAACTTAACACCTTCATCAGGACAAACAATCAAATGAAATTTTCTAGCTTATATCATATTAACAAGATATGATATTTTATGAAATTTAAATGAAACGTGTTATTTCAACTATGGTGGTTTTGTTATGGGTAACAGTAGTTCAAGCCTTTCGCACACTGTTAACTAGCACTGAGTTGGCTGCGGTTTTTAGCGATTCCGTAAGCATATGAAATCTTTCAGATAACACACGATGATGACTACTATCTACACAGTTCTGTTGAGTACAAATATTCCAGTCTACTCAGTAAAGTAAATTCGACACGACATACTTATACTTGTTTTTCTGACTAGTTTTAAGCGCATTCCACTTAAATGTCCTCTCAAACCGTTTCCTTTGAATTCTTCAATTTTTCTACATGTTGCTCGAATGCGCACCTCCAGGGGAATATGGTCGCTAGGGGCAATCGGGTATGGAGTAGATGCGCATTCAGTCAGGTTTTTGCTGCCAATGCAGTGGTCAATCCAGCTAGTTGCAGCTGACCCTTTGCTTGCAAAGGTGTAAGTGTTTGGGTCCAACTGGGTCCAAAAAAGTGTTTTATCTGGTTTACATTTTTAAAGCTAATAATAAGTACAGTTGTTCCTGAATTTAAAAGTTTAAATACCGCCTTCGAGGAAGGTAGCTTGAGATATTTTAATTTTGACAGTACGAATTTATAAACATTAAACGTTAAAAAGTCACATGAGGTAGAAAATTTCTGGTTTTAATATAAATGACTTGAAAACAAAATTTTAAGTTGTTTGTAAGCAATACCTTTATTTCTGCCAGTTGAGATTGTAAACATCAAACATTGTTTCATTAAAAACAAAAGCTTCCCTCATCAACAGGAAAAGTGTCTGATTATTGATGACAACGACTTGGAATTTTAATTTGTCATTTTAAATTAGACTTTTTGACTGAATTAGATTACTTTATGTCGTCCAATGAAACCTGCTGTCTATGTGAACCAATTAAAGCTGAAATTTTGCTAAAATGTCAAACATGTCTTGAATTTGGAATTTACTACAGTTCCTCATTTCCATAACAATTTCAATTGCGTCGAGACACATAGTCATATTATATCGAATTCTAATACGTAAATCGATTTCATTTTCTGAAACATTGACAAGTACTGAGTGACAGCCAACATGATTAAGGCAGATAATAAAAACAAGTACTGTTCGGTAGAAGGAAGGTATCTTGAAAGTGTTGTTTGCTTAGATCAAATCCTTCTATTCCCCTTTTCAATCTTGATAAACTTCACATAAATGTACGCTTTTCAAAAGGGATATTGTATTTAATTGCAGGGTTGTTCATGTATGGAAAGCATTATACTAGTAGTATATATTAACAATTCATCTCATTCCCCGTACTTAAAATCAGTATTTGGACAGTTTCTTGTTGTTTGCCTGCCTCTAGTCGTTTACAAAGCAACGTTTCTTCTAGTTTTCTGAACTCAAATGCAAACAGGGTCAGCAGCGTTTTCCATTTTTAATTCAATTCCCAGTCTCAACAAACGTTACGATTAAATCATCAGTTTTCTCTTCGTTCAATTGTTCATTTTACCCCATAATGATTTCTAAGCTCACTTTAAAACTTTTAAAGTTTCAGTTTGCAATTTCCAAACTTTACCACTGTTCCCCAATTCACTGGGATGAGCGTTTAGAGATAATGGTTCGCATTCCAGAATTTGAGTCAAAACAATCCAAGCTAACATGTTTTCAGATTTGGATATTTCTCACATTTATTGGAAATTTGATTTCAATTTCCGAATTTATCTGTTCTATTTCTGCCACTGGAAAAAGTTTCAATGCGGAGCATGTAGTCACCCGATGTTTTTTCTTTGGAACGTTTCAAGTGAGCCTTTGCTACGTTTTGACAACTAATTGTGCAAAGGATGAACTATGTTCATTCGTCAACAGTTTGCTTCAGCTGAAGGAAAAAGCGCAATTTTATCTTGGACAAAATATTGGATCTTCAAGACGTTTAAAAATGATCACAACAGTTATAGCTTACTATTCCTCTGTTATTGTCGTTTACTACACACTTTTTATTCTACTAATCACATTCTTAAGACCCGAAGGTCATGTTCTCTTTACGAAATTCTTTTGTTATACCAACTCAAGCATGTCATTAACCTCTAGAATTTTGCTTCTAATCATGGATTTTATACTAATCCAGCCGTTTCTTGTAGTCTCGTGGCCACTAGTCACCCTACTTGTTACGTCGCTGATATCCATCAACGTTTATTTAAAAATGTTGAGAAATTCATCAAAAACTGCTTTTCCTCAGACAACGGAAAATCTCCGAAGAATTGTTATTTTCTATAAAACTCTACAACTTATTGTAAATCTACATAATAAACTGTATCAACCGTTTTTCTGGCCCGTTGTCCAGTTTTATGGCTCACTAATTGTCATTGCAAGTTTGTACTGTTTGATAGTTCTCCATGAAAGGATTCCGTCGTCGGCTTTGGTCGCAGTTTTAGTATTTATCTCAATGGGAATTGGATTCCTCACGATTATTCTCGATGTGGGCAGTCATCCAATACTTCTCTCGAGTTCCATACTCAACTCGTGGAAAAGGAGACCAGGACAGAGGTGGATGTCAAAAGTAGCTAGAAGCTGCAGACCGATCAGATTTCACTCTGGGTCATTTCACATCGTGGATAGAACAAGAGCTCCAATTCTTATCAGATATTGTTTGCAACGAACATTCTTTCTAGTGTTCAGAACAAGACTAGGGTAGATAGGAGTTGAAGAGCCTAACAAAACCTGTAATACCTAATTTAAACATTTGTAATTATTCGTTTTAGTAATAGTTTAATGACATAATCTAATTACGAAAGATTGACTATTCAGTAATTCTTTTTCTGCAATAAATACATCCTATTAAATTCCAACCGCAACAATTATTATCAAGTATTTCTGGACGAAATAGACTGTACCACATGTCATACGTTAATGGATAACGTCAACTTGTCTTGGAAACTATGATGAATAATGCTACGTCCTTACGTCAATTTTTTATTTGTGAAACAAAATGCCGAATAGTAACTATTGTTAACTAGTTATTTGATTAAATGTTACTCATTCCATCTCATTTATAATATGCTCTTGGTTTCCAAAATCCCTTTTATTCAAAAGTTTTCTTTCAATCCAAAGTTTTAATTAGTTTTCGACGACGTGACATACATTTATGTAGCGAAAATTAATCAAGAATATTAATAATCCTAGGTTTACTCCTATTTCATGCTTGACCGAAATAAGTTCTGGGATTGAGATAAGGTAGAACTAAAAAATGTAGAGCCCGTGGACATTTTCCCCGTGGAGTTGTCAACATTGTCATTTGGTGATTAAACATCCTCAAGCTTGAAACCGTATCTAGCTAAATTTCGTCGTAAATAATTTCTCTAAATTTAATTAATAGGAGCTCTGGTAATTTTATTTGTATTCCTTTGAAGCACAAATTGTTACCAACGTTTCCATTCCATGTCAAATATAATTGCTTAGATATTTCTAAAGATATAAACTTCATGAAATATTTACAAGTACATCAAACAACCAATTCAACTGGGTTACCTTGGGCTTTCCGTAATTGAATTTTTTTTGCCAGTCGCCAACTCTGAAAGATCTTTTTGTAGATATCAACTTGAGTTGCTCACTTCAGTTTTCACTCCGACCGTTTTAACACATTAAAATAAGTTCATTGCAACATACCCAAAATGATTTCGAATCTTACCTTAAAGCTACTAAAATTTCAATTTGGCTTTTCCAAACGTTATCACTGCTCTCCGATTCACTGGCATGGGCACTCAGATTCGATAACCTGGATTCCTGAATTTGAACCACTAGGGAGTAAAATTACAGTTTTCAGACTCTGGATAGTTCTCACATTGATTGGAAATTTTATTGCAATTTCTGAATTCATCTACTCCATTTCAGCAACTGGAAAAAACTTCAACGTGGAGCATGCAGTTACCCGCTGCTTTTTTGTGGGAACGTTCCAAGTCAGCTTGTGCTATAATCTAACTATTTATTCTTCCAGGGATGAACTATGCTCATTTGTCAACAGTTTACTTCTGCTAAATGAGAAAGCGCAAGTCTACATTGGAAAGAAATATAGACCCTCTAGACGTCTTAAACGAATCACAACGGTGCTCGCTTATTACTGTGCAATTATCACCATGTATTACACATTTTTTGTACCATTTATCACGCTCCTGAGACCAGAAGGGCATGTTCTTCTAACCAAACTCCTCTGCAGTGGAAAACCATTATGGTTTGTTAGAATCCTATTTTTCCTCATGGATCTTATTTTAATTCAGCCCTTCCTAGTAACAGCCTGGCCATTAGTCACCCTTCTTGTCACGTCACTGATATCCATCAATGTGCACTTAAAAATGTTACGAAATGCATTGAAAACTGCCTCATCGGCAAAATCCGAAAATCTCCAAAAAATTACAATGTTCTATAAAACTCTCCAACTCATGGTAAATCTGCATAACAAGCTGTATCAACCTTACTTTTGGCCATTTCTCCAGTTTTATGGGTCATTCATGGTCATTGCGAGTTTCTACTGTTTGATAGTTCTCCACGAAAAAATGTCATCACTAGCTTCATTATCAGTTTTCCTTTTTACGTCTATCGCGATTGCATTCATCACGATTATTTTAGACGTGGGAAGCCGACCAATACTTTTATCTTCTTCAATCATTAACTCCTGGAAAAGGTGGAGAGGACCCGGACATAGGTGGATGTCAAAAGTTAGTAAAAGCTGTAGACCCGTAAAAATGTTTTCGGGAACATTTCACACAGTTGACAGAACAAGAGCTCCGATTCTTATCAGGTTTTGTTTGCAACGAACATTCTTTCTGGTTTTTAAAACAAGATTGTCAAATTAGATTGCACTGGAAGAAAAACAATTATATAATGCGATGTAAATTTGTGCAAATTAACCACAAATGTACAATTAATACAAATTCTTATTAGAGGCGTTTCTCATTTAAATAAATGATATAAATAGTTTAAAACGTACTGATATTTAGAATTAAATATATTTGTCTATGAAAAATAGGATTTAAATTTAATTAAGCTTATATTTATTCTGTAATAGCAGCAAATTAACAAATTAGATCAGCGTTAAAACCAATAAAGAAAATTTAAACAGTTATCCAGCTAAACAAAGATACAAACGGTTTTGCAAACACTGAAGATTCGTATTCATTCTGTTGACATTCAGCTAGCTAAGCATAGCCCAGGAGACAGAGGCGCTCTAATGGAGATATGCTTATTCATCCTAACACGAGGTGAGACAAAATGCAACTAAAATGCGAAAACAAAACGTCGTTTGTTTGGCAGAAATTTGAATGCCAACTGTGGAAAAATTTTGAGCTTTTATCATATTCAAAAATATCCTGAAGTTGCAGATTTTGCTAGCATTTTGCACGGTAAAAAATGAGTTTAAACTGATTGTGATGAGGACGGATTGTGGAATGAAGGTTAGTCAGAGAACGCTGTAAGTATTTATGAGAGAGATGTTAGAGTATCATACTGAGGTAATAACTTTGTAATAGCACCTATATTTATACTTAATTGGAGTTATTTGAAACACACTTTGATTTTATCCAACTTCAAAAACTGTTAACGTCTCCAAAATATGTATCTGTTTTAGGTGTCGTTTGAACTGGAACTTTCGATTAAATTAAGATCTTCTCCGATTAAAATTTGGTTGCAAACTTCGATTTAATTAGTTGCATAGGTATGCGGCTGCGTGCTGTATAATGTCCAATGTTACCGATAAAGATCAAGATGATCATCTGAAAACTGGAATTTTTGAGTAGAATTTGGGTTTTGGTTAATCACAATTTAATACACGATGAGCACTCCTTAAAAGCATAGGTAAAAAGAAACGGAACAGTTCTTGATTTATGTAGTTGACTTATCGCATAATGCATAAGGTTGTACTAATAAATGAAACTATTTTCTTTACTTAGCATCGGATATTTTGTTTTTGATCTGATGTTCATCCAGCTCATGAGTTTGTGTGATACATTCAGCTTTTATTGTAATCCAACAATTTATTTCTTAATTTGAAGTCAATAAAATTTTGATGTCAGCTATTAACAATTTTAACTCCACATATACTCAACAGAATATTCGGATAATATAACGATTTTTTAAAATTTTCTTTACACGCCGCAAGTAAGTTGTCAACGTTGTCCTTGCAACTTATCTGGTTCGGTTTTAAGAATAATGCTGACATATTAGACATTGGATACAGTAAAGAAGTACAAAGTTGAATTGATATAACAACCACAAGTGTGGAGCAATAACTAACTTTGTTCTAGAAAACGAGAAGTTATGGCTCAACCTTTCACAACACAATTTGGAGGTAATAAAATAACCAATAAAATTCATGAAATCGCTATAATTTGATATTAAACCCGACTACGTTTTCCTCTCATTTATCCTGTAACAGCAACAAGTTTACCGTCCACGTTATCCCAAAATTAATCATTACAAATGGGGTAGACTTATTAAAAAAGTTAAGCGGACCCAGTTTGATTTTTTGACGAGGCCAAGATTTAAAAACGCGTTGAAGCCATGGATCTTTCCTCAATTGTTTCCTACCTTTTATTCCCTTTTCAAACTGTATTGATTGACCATAGACTTCTCCCAGAGTTCCAAAGACGAACATAAGTGTAATGATCATCTGAGAAGTTACTGAAAACCAGAAAACGATTTGTTGGGGCGGGAGCCTTTTATGAAATTTGACAAGTTCATATAATCCAATGGTAAACATTCCAATGCTATTCGCAAGTCCTACTCCGACCCCATATGATTGATGAATATCATTATAACAAGTGATGAGTAATTGAATTTGGCGAAAAAATAAAATTGTTCTTAACTTGTCCCGTTTTTCTTGGAAAATTATTTTTTCCGCAATTCTAATATACTTCCTAAAGGAATGGCAGGGCAAAAAGGAAAAACAGACTTGATCGGCGCTAAAACCAATGAAAAATACTGAAACCGTTATCCAGCTGAACAAAACGACCAATAGTTTTGCCCATAATATTGATGATTCCAATGCGTCTTGCTGACATTCTGCCAACAAAAAGTATCCCAGGAGATCAGGAGAACATGGAGCCTGGTAAGTGGAAAGTATTCTTCCAAAGAACACTGCAATCACGTTTATTACGGTGTTTCCCAAAACTAACTGATGTTTTATTAATCCATTCTTTTCAAAGGCTTCCAGTGGAAAATCTGAGTTTTTAAAACATATATTTAAGCAGTTAATTTTAAAGAAAAGTTGATACAAATGAAATGGACACAGTTTAGAACTACCTTACCAAATTTATTTTCGAATGCTATCATGGCATTATGCAAATTTCCAATGTCTTGTTGTCTTTCCCAATGAAGCCAGTTAACGATCGCAAAAGAATAGTGGCACCAAATGTACAGAAGAGCTGGTACTAAAACAAAAGTATATTGGGTGGAATCACTCTTGTAATATTTGACTGCCTGAAGAACTGTCAAGGTTGTTAGAAAAATCGAGAAAAGGATTCGAAAAGGAAATAATATCTGAAGGAATTTTGAAGCACTACTTGATAGTATGTTTGAGGAATCATCCAATTCAAAAATTGTTGCTCCAACATATTTTGAGAATTTAAAATAAAACTGGAGAAAATACTTAGAAGCTGAAGAGTTAGCCAACATTTTGAAATTTAAGAATATCTTTCAACTGACTTTGATGAGGATGGATCACAGAATGAAGGTTAACTGGAAAATCCAGTAGTTAATTCAGAAGCTGACCGATCTGATTCGTCGGTATTGCAGCCAATTATTCCACAAACTCGGCTAAACTAATTAAACTCTGAAAAGCATATTGGTATTGTCTCATTTTAAAGAAACATACTAAATTAATCACGGTAAGCAAGTTTGAACTGGAAGATAGGATTGAAATGTATAAAATAAATTAATAAAGTGATATCAATCTGGTAGCTGATTTCATTGCGGAGGAAGGCGTGGCTGGTCTGTAGCTTCCGCTATAATTATGAAAGTATGATTGAGCTAATATCAGGCTTAAAAATTGTTGCTCCTACGAATTTGGAAAATAAATCATAATTCCTAATATATTTTGAAGTTACAGAATTATCCAACATTTGGAAAATCCAACTAAATTTACCAGAGAGGGGATCTACAGTGAAAGTTCGGTAAAGGACGCAGTATTTATCAGATGTCTGAATCCAATTTGGGTTTAGTACTATAATGTATGATTGTATTTGAACAGAACTAATTAATGACAGGACGAACGTTGATGTTATCCAACTTCGAAACAATAAATTTCTCAGCTGAAAAATTCGGGTTGGTGGCGGATTTGTTTGGTTTGGAACTAAGTAAAATTATTGTAATGAGTGAGATTACAATCCGGTTGCTTGTATTGTATTCGCATGGAGTTGCGGAAAGCGATAAGACTGAGTACGTAGGTTCTTTTAATTACTATGTATTTAATAGAGATAATCACGTTTATCTGGAAACTATCGAATTGAATTGATACAATAGTAAATACAATTTGATTGCAAAATTATAAGTGTAAATACTGAAGGCCAATTTAAAAAAGACAAAAACCATAAACGATCGAGTATAATGCTAAAATGACAGACACACCATTCCCAACTTTTTCTAAACATTTGATTATTTATTTTGTAAAAATTATATTGATTTATTGATATTGTTTACTCGGTTTTTCCGGCTACCGTATCCGTTTTGACAATAAAGTACTTTATAAACAAAATTGGATCAAACCTTTTCTCTATCCCGCCATCAGCAAGAGTTGTACACTAATCTGCACGCAAAACTGCAGCACATTGAGTGGTGTAAGCTTGTCAAAGTAGTTGTTTGAGAAGAACTGAATATGAATCACCGGCCATGATCTCAAATGCTTTTTAATATAACGATATTTTCCAAATGACGCATTCATGGATTTAAATGTCTCTTCAATGACCTTCTCAGATGTCACGTGAACAGTTGATGCTTCCCCAAAAACTGCTAATATAACAAAGAAAGTATAGAACGCTGAAATGGTTAGAAAAACTTGTGTTGGTCCATGCAGCAATCCACCAAAACAGATTAGGGAAAATACGGATACAGTATTAGCCAAACTTATGCAAATAACGCAGCTGCTCATCAACCCTTGCTTTTGTTGAACATTTAAAATATTTGATAAAAGTGTTAATTTTCTGTATTCCCCACAGACCTGCTCCGGTCGGCTGAGATGAAATGTCTGAAAATACCTTTAAAACAATTTGTTATGGTTAAATAACATTGTCGAAATTTAAAATAAACTAAATTCAATAGAATGCACCTTTGGAAGAGGACCAGTCCAAATTTCAAGGAAGTTAAGGAAAATGTGAGATTCCCAATAACAACCAGCATTGCGACTGGAATTACGGATGACCAAAGAAAATATGTGGTAAAACATTGAATAATCCAATAGCTAAATTTTGCGAGCCAATTCTTCCAGTTGATTAAACTCAAAATGCCTTCGAGTGGGTTAAAAGCAGACTGTGGAACAATCACAGCAGCTAGGCTTCCTAAAACTGGAATCAATGGTGAGGAAATGCGAACAAGTTGACATCCTTTTACAATAAGTGTATCTCTTTTTGTTAGCTTGCTCCATTTTAAATAATCACTGTTCCTAAATTTTGACTTTAGTTCCCTTTTGAAGTGTAGCAATCCATTAAAAATTAGGCAAAATCCTGAAGCTGTATTTCCCAAGTAATAAACGAAATAGCTGAAGCAAAGGAACAAACCCCCAATAAAAAAGTATAAAGGAGACTCGCTCATTAATTCATTCCCGGTTTTTAAAAACAAATTTGAAACGGTGGCGAAGCAGGTAATGAAATATAGAAAGGTATATGAAAGCCGGGAGATCGTAAATTTAGGAAACTTTTCCAATTTCTCTCCACTCCAGCAATACGGCTGGTAAAAGTATGTAGAAACTACATTTCTTCGTTCAGTTTCGGATCGAGATAAGTTTTGAATTCTGAGACATTCCTGTAAAAGTTTATCCACAATGTCTGCCATGTGAAAGTTTTAATTCCAAAGTTTTGGCAGGTAAATAATACAGTTGGTTGACAGTGATGTTAGAAAGGTTTTGTAGTGCATTAAATCTTGAAGGTTTTCACGGTAGTGTAAAAGTTATTGGCTTCGATGTAGGATACAGATAAGCGTTTGTTTTTGATTACCTTTAATTGCTATTGTATTACACTAAAAGAAAAACTGATAACTATCGCCAAAATTGTTGAATCTTGTGTTTTCTGGATGTTCCCCTTCGTTTTACATGTTTTCTGAAAGTAATTAATGTGGCGTAAACACCACAGCACTCCAAACATTCCCAAATCAAGTGAAGTAAGAAGTTTTATGTTTGTTTTGTTATCTTAACTGCTCACATTTCATTAAAAGTTTTTTAAGGTTTTGACAAAAGGTCACAACTTTCTGATTCTAAAACATTTAAGTAGTGTCAATTTCAACAATTTTTTTAATGGTTAACTAATTGTGTGAAAATTAGCCAGTTAGTGAGTAATATGGCAACCATTGGACCAACCAATAAAGTCGGCCCCACCAAGTATAATTTTTTTGCGACGGCCAGGACTTTATGACGCGTATAGCCATGGAGCTTCCCTTAATTCCTTTATAACTATCAATTTTTTTTCAAACTTTTGGGACAGCTCGTACACTTCAGCCAGTGATCCAAACAAAGTAAGGGTCACATCATGTGAGTTGTCTTTACAATACGTTATGGCTTGGGCAACTGTAAACGTGGTTAGAAAAGGCTCCAAAAAATTTAGAGAATGCAAGAAACCAGTAAAAAAATCTTCTGGAGAGACATGAGTTAGCAAACATTTTATTTAAAAGGCTGCTGGACGCTGCATTTGAAATACGGGTCAGCTAGAACGCTTGTTCGTCATTATTAGAAAAAAATAAAGTAAAAATTTCATATACTCCGCTGATTAAGTTAGATTCATGAATTTCATGTCA
>LJIJ01001311.1:0-49194 GCA_001718145.1 Orchesella cincta
TACTTTTTAAATACCTTGCGTATCAGGTAGCGGTTCCCGGTACTTTTTGAATACCTTGCGGTATCAGGTAGCGGTACCCGGTACTCCTTGAATACCTTGCGGTATAAGGTAGCGGTAGAAGGTAATTTTTTTGGGCTTGCAGTGCAAGTTTAAGGGATACATTAAGGAGAAAAGAGTAAAATGTGAGTAAATTACTACCTTTTTACCTTAAAATGTAATAAAATCATACGATTTTTGATAAATAATTGACATTATTTGGAATTTCGATTTATATAAGGTAAAAGGTAGCGGTAGCCGGTACTTTTTGAATACCTTGCGGTATCCGGTACTTTTTGAATACCTTGCGGTATCAGGTAGCGGTACCCGGTACTCCTTGAATACCTTGCGGTATAAGGTAGCGGTAGAAGGTAATTTTTTTGGGCTTGCAGTGCAAGTTTAAGGGATACATTAAGGAGAAAAGAGTAAAATGTGAGTAAATTACTACCTTTTTACCTTAAAATGTAATAAAATCATACGATTTTTGATAAATAATTGACATTATTTGGAATTTCGATTTATATAAGGTAAAAGGTAGCGGTAGCCGGTACTTTTTGAATACCTTGCGGTATCAGGTAGCGGTACCCGGTACTTTGTGAATACCTTGCGGTATCAGGTAGCGGTAGTCGGTACTTCTTGAATACCTTGCGGTAGAAGGTACCGGTATCGGTATTACCTTTTACCGCTACCTTCTACCGAAATACCTTAAAAATACCGAGGTATCGGAGCTCTGGAGGTTTTAAGCTTATCAAACCTTGATACATTCAATGAAAATGTAACACAGGAGTATATTGCTTATTTAGGACTTCATTCTGGTATTCTCAATCTGTTCAACGAATTTCGTCAACAAGCGCATAAGACTACGGAAAAAACTTCAACATTTTGTAACAAACAATTTGAACTTGTAACAAA
This sequence comes from Orchesella cincta, assembly GCA_001718145.1. Classification (NCBI taxonomy): domain Eukaryota; kingdom Metazoa; phylum Arthropoda; class Collembola; order Entomobryomorpha; family Orchesellidae; genus Orchesella; species Orchesella cincta. The sequence goes on from LJIJ01001311.1 coordinate 949, forward strand.
TACTGTGAAACAGTGTAACAGATCGAAACTAATTCTTCCTGAAGTGTTTGCATTAAAACTGGCACAAAGGTTAAGAAAATATGAAAGACTAAAGTATGTTTACGTCGGTAGGGATTTTCTAATGGCTGATTTGGTAACCATTGACTTTCGTGGATGGTTTCCATTCAACATTTGGGCTATGATTGGATCTGTTGACATCTCAGGTATATGGTTGTGGTGGGCTAACGTGATTGGGTCAGCCAACGGCCGTGTAGTTGAGAAGGAATATGCAAGAGCAACGGAAGTTGTTGTGGAGAAACCAACAATGAGAGGAAATGTTGTGATTATATTTTATTTGTTTTGTGGAGAGTGTGGACTCAGTATATGTGGTTTTCTGGTCGAAGTTATTGTAAGTTTGAGAACATCCATTTATAATATATTAATTGTAACTATTAGTATGATACGAAATTTCTGTAAAATAGTATATATTGAGATTTTAACTAAGCGTGAAAATGTTGCTGCTGAAAGGATGAAGTATTTAGCGTGCCGACGATTCAAACCGTGACCGCTACACGAATGTAAAACTATAGCGTTTATTTAATGGAACAAATTTTCCCCGGTATGATAATAGTACTTTCTAAGATTAACATTACGTATTATCTAATTGGTGCAATAAAGATATTTTGAGCAACGTTACTTACATTTTATTTTGGGAAATACAGCTATCAATACGATTCTCACTCAAATATAATACTCGTCCTGACCTACAAAGTTCCGTGCTCTCCGGACATTGCTGGTTTTTTATGGCACAAATATTTATGATCACTGTAAAAGACATTTTCTCACTCTTTTCAAGCGAAATGCAAAAAGGGAGAACGTCTCACTTTTTTGTACATAATTACACCTTTTTATTTAAAAATGTCACTTATTTTCATACATTGTCACTGGTCAAAAATCTGTGTATTAAGATACAACATAACATTATTAACAAGAAAAATAATTGACTAACAACATTTTATAGTTAATTTTCGAAATATTAAAAAAAATTTTAATGCGTTTTATGAATACGATAAACTTTGTCATGATATTAAATTTACAACATACCAATCTACTGAACTATCAATGCTTTTTTTGCTTTTTCTGGTCTACCACGTTTTCTCTTTTGGCCAATCGGTACATCCCTTGCTTCAGGTCTCAAAATCAAATTTTTTGTTTCTTACAGCTATCCCTATTACATGCTTACAAATGTATTCTTTTTGAAACCGTCGACAGGTGCATGTTGCACTTTCCCAGCTATCAAAATTCATTTCTACTTTCCAGAAACGACAGATACTTTTTCTATAACCTTCAAACGACTTCCAACTGGCATTTGTATACAATCGAATATACTTTTCTATGTCACGTTCCTTTAGTTTGGCACTTCAGGTTGATGGTATGAAGTAGAACGTCGTTTGCCTTCCTTCTGGCAAAAGTTTTAAACCTTACTGCCATGAAAAATAACATACTACCGTTCTTATTATTACCACTACCTACCAGTTATAAGACGAGCCGCTAAAAGAGTGCTGAGTTTTGTGTTGCTTAATATATGAGTAAAATCTTCAGATATGATAATCTTACTGTTTTCATAATCTACCACTACACAAATTATACATACCACAGCCAAATATATATTGCTTTTTGTTAAGTGAAGTATTTACATAAAAAGTGTAGTTTCATTTAATCGGTGATGGTTAATTCTTAAAAAGTGAGACGTTCTCCCTTTTGCATTTCGCTTGAAAAGAGTGGGAAAAATGTCTTTTACAGTGATGAGTTAAATGCATGCCTTTACAGAATATAAAAACACGGTCAGCTACGATAAAACGTTACTTGCTCTCCTTTTGTAGATTCAGTGAGTATCAAAAAGCAGATATAAATGAATTATACTTTTTACTTTGGTGAGATTGTGAATGACTTTATCGTAATAAGTCTCTGTTTTAAAGAAAATTAAATTAAGGAATCGTCAAGTATTAAATTTAGAATATTAAAATTCTCAAATTTTAATTTTTTAAAATTCATAAAATCAACATTGTTTCAAATGGAACTGTCTAAGATAACCTTTGAAAACCATAAGGTTTGTTTACAGTACGTTTAACCACATTGTAGACGTTAAATCAAGAAAGAAATAGAATGGCTCTAAAAATAGTATTAGATTGTTGTTATCCAACGTGTAAACGTAGATGTAAGGCACCGAATACAAACTGTAATTTTAATGGAAAGTATTCATATCATCTCTGAAATAAATTTTCCTCTGGAGAAACACACTCCCAAAATTTAAAAAAACATACGCATTCTAAGATGTTTACGTATGCAATGCATATGAAAGTTTTCTCTTTCCACAAGAAAGGAATAGCAATGACTAGGTGCAATTTGTACAATGATATCATAAATTTCTTACAGTTTCCCTTTTCTAGAAAAACTCAAGGGGAGAGCGTTGCACTTCCTACAGCAATATTCAGAACAACTTTCTTTTGCACTCTAAGTTATTGCAAAAGAACAGGTAACACACGATAATCGCATACCAGATGAAGGCATTTGTCATCCCCACAGACAAATAAAAATGTACTTTCTCGAAAATATACATAATTCATGCTTGTTGTCATCCCATAATACGGTATGGTTAGGGCTAGATGATCATGATAAATTTACAAAATTGCTTACATCTGGATCCGCAGCTTTTTGTCAGTCAAAATGAAACTTGTAACGCGATACGAAATTTCCAAATGCAACCTAATATATTCACATAAATAAAAACATTAAATTGCATTATTCACTTTTTATGAAATAATCTTTTTCATTGTGAGACGCAATCTGGATTCAGTATTTACATACTTTGAATAAACACATTGCCATTGTAATGCGTGCATTTTTTCAGTGTGTTTGTTACTCAAAATGCATTTTTAGAGATAAAAGAAGCAATTTAAAGACAGTTATGCAATGTACACCAGCGCTGATACTATAACTTATGTTATAACACTCGATTGCGTTACAAGTTGAGCTATAAAATATCATCTTATCCACCAGTATTAAGTTAAACTCCCTTTTTAATAACACTGTAATAATATGTATCATTCCCGTTTTATGATTAATTTGTGCTTTATAAGCTTTTATAGATATTATTATGCATGACAAGGAATTCTGGGGATTCCTGGTGCACCACATTTGAATTGATGCACCTTTTATTGTTGTTGCATTTTAGGTGAATGTAACAGTCCTGTTTTGACGGTCTCTTCCGGAAAAATTATAGATGTTGACACAAAATTCACAAATGAAAACCTAGTGGGTGGTTGGAAAACCTGTAAACGGCCATTGCGGTTCTGCGTCCCACAATTATGAATTATGGAACGGAACTGAAGGTCGTATGAAGCAACAATAGCGGAGAAAATAAACACTGATGCAGTTTACATTTGGTATGCCTTACAGCTTTCAGTGATGATAAAACCCGACAAGCATGTAACGGCTTCTTTAGGAAATGCATTCATAAGCGAAACTCATTTTTAGCGGACAATATACTCACGGTCCACGAGGTCGTAAAATGACAGCGCAGCAACAACGGTTTATCTTATTCTATCACAAGTGAAACGGAAAAAGGGGGTGATAGTGATGATTTATGGAATCTACTGAAATGATCAGAGTGATGCCATAAATCATCACGCAGACTTGTCATCTTTACCTTATTGTGTGCCCCTCATTATTTATTTTTGTTTTGTGCATTTATTCGATGGGAGATTCGATCAATCTCGCTATTTTCTTGTCAAAACGTTGTTTTTTTAACGACCGAATCTTGCACAGCACGAACGTTTTGAATGAAACAACTTGATTTTGTCAATAAACTGTCCATTATTGCACATGAAACATATTTAAATCTAAACCGTTAATGTAGTACACAACAGCGTTTGTAGTATTATTTTCCTTATTTTTTGCTTAAAAATTTGCAACCAAACCGTTTACATTACAAATTCTACATTAAATTAGGTTTTATGTAATTTTTAGTAACTAAGCAAGATGCATTCCCGTGAGAATCGAAAACACACGTCCTTCGGAATAAAATTTGTGTTAGAGTTTTTCCACATGGTCATTTCAAACTAGACTTAAGTGTGTTTCTACAGATTTCCCCTGGAGAAATGCAAATGGAATGGATTGGAATGTCTGTTTGTCTTACGAAATGTGTTTTAAGGTAACAGCTTTTGTCAATGTATTGTCATTCTAACTTTAGTATTAAATTAGTAAATGAAAGGAATTCAAGAGCCCTCGATACCTGGGTGGAAGATTCCCAAGAAATGCATAAATATCTTATCGTGTGATATTTTGGAGATTGTGTTCGGTTGTGATTGCATTGTAGGCTAAGGTTAATTGGATTTAACTTTCTCTTTCTTCAGCTGGAAACCAGTCTGAAACTAACATTCCACACATTCACACACATTTTGCTCCCTGTCTACCACAACGACAGTTTCGACGTTACTCAGAATTAGCATTCGTATCCCCATTTGAGATTACAGTCACTTCTTGGAAGGAAAGCAAACTAAAATGTGGTACGTTTGGGATATCTTCTTTAGTTTGGAGAGTGCTGCATTGTAGCTCGTACCTTGTAAGTGGAAACACATTGATCGTGACATAATTATAATTAATGATTGTTCTATTTACTGACATTTTTCTCTACTGGTGAGGTAGAATATGTAAAGAAAAAGTTCTTTTCTGAAACTTTAACAAATTTTTTGTATAGATTGGTGCTTTTCATATAAAAAGAATTGAACTGCATATTGTATCTTAGAATCTTGATTCAAAGGTTTTCAGATTTTCGAATTGGGAAAATCAGGCTTTTTTGTGAGTCGTTTTAAATGAAATAAATTAATTTCATTACAAAAGACCCCCATTTTCTTTGCATTATCCTGAAAACAACAAATGCCGCTATTGAATCCATGGACTAACGCCAATTTACTGAGTTGGGAAAAATCGTTGCAGAGAATGCAAATTTATTTTGACGATTTACGAATCTAGTGATGCAAAAAACAACCCAAATAATGGATTTTGTATTATGCTACGGAAACAGGATTGGGCGACTGTTAAAAGCCACTGTAGAAATAGGATAACTCAGTAGAGCGAAAGTGAAAAGAGAGGAAATATTGTCTTGAATGCTTTCTTTTATCTCATCCCATCTTGGATTCCATTCAAGGTAGAAATAGAAAAGAAGTTGCTCCATTACACCCAAAAAACGCTTAAGTCAATCCTCCAGAAGATGGATAATAGTAAAACGAATGATAAGCTGATAGAAACAGATGCGATTGCGACGAACAAATCTATTTTGAATGACTTGTATCTACGAGTATAAAGCCTTTTTCAATTATATATATTTTGGTAAAGTGGACTGTTTAGAATTGCAATGCCAAGAGATGGTCGAAATTCCCTTGTATTATTCTGTTAATGGTAAGCTATCTCATTTGTTTGGATTTAAATATCCACATAAAATGTAGATAGCATTTTGGCAAGTATTCATTCAGTTTTATTCTAAAACAAAACTCTTCCCTATCAGTCGCGTACTCAGATTTAAGGTCTCAAATCTCCCCCAGGTTGGTCAAAAAGTCCACGTTTTTAGTAACGAATGACACGTATTTTAGTTCGATCACCTCCAGGACATTTCATTTCGCTGTTAGGGTTCTTATAATGAAGTACATACTCGGTTTGGTTCCAAGAGTTGGACAACACAAAATCAAGTAAAGAAGTAAGTAGCCGTTTAATGTGCAAGCAATAGCTGGAGGTGAAAGATCTTATTGTTTTATGATTTTCCCACCTTTGTCAGAAAATAGTCCAGCAGTTTTTTATTTTGTAGTTGTTAGCAGTGCGTATATGTGTAATACAAATATGTATTATTATGAGAAGATTTTACGGATGTATGTATATAGTTTCTATCTTATAAAATCAAAGAATTGATAGAATATCTGAAAAACATTTATTGAATTTTTCCATACGTTAAAGACTCATTGGTTCAAAGATTAAATATTTCTCGCGTGAAAATCGATAGCGAAGAAAAAAGATGTGCTGCAACACTCACATCTATGTCTAGAGAAAGTAAATCAATTTTCGCTACTGTTTTCAAACAAAACCTGGAGTAAACGTGTATATGAAAGTGGGGAAGAGTAAAATTGATAAAGAAAAAATCACCAGCAGTCGCTTTGGAGTAACGAACAACGAATGGGTTCTGAGCTTGCCTTATTGTCTTTGTACAAGAAATTAAATATTTTGATATTAGGTAATTTTTGAGGTATACAAAACCGATTTCATGAGGTTTAAATATTGAATGGCAAGCTGTAAATTACTAAATATTCTCTCTTTACAATGCTTTATCTGCATTTTGGCAGTTTTATGAATTATAACGTTTTGAAGGTCAAACTAATTTTGCCATAGCGTACGAAAACAGGATGAATCGTGCAGAGTCTGAATTTTAGCAGTTCCTCAAGAGTAAAAATTAATGAGCTGCTCCCTTTAATGGTGTAGTTAGCTCAAAAGTAACTAGATCTTAGCGAGCTAAGCGTACGTCACGGCATTACATTACACTGATGTTGATGCACACGAGAACAAAAATGTAATATTTCACCAAGGCACAATAAATTCATAATGCGTGCTACGCCATCATTTTTACAGTTTCTGCAAGAAAGCCATCAGACTGTACTGCCACTTAATATTTCATTTATATGCTGTACCATACCTGAGGGAGTCAATATGGTAAAAAGATTGCCGTCCCAAGTACCATTACGTTTTCACGCCTCCTTTCTCCTCTCTCCCTCTAGGCTTTTAATCTTTTATGAGTTTTTGAGATTTTTATTCATGAAATGTGGAACTAAGAACCGTGCATATTACAATATTTAAGCTTTCTTCTATCCGAAAGAATGTGTTGGTGATATGAGCTGCCTTATTTCCTGCATAGGAAAGTGCCTGTGAACCTAAGACCCTTATCGTTCCATTGTTAAGGTAAGCTAGCGATAAGATAGGGTGAAACAGGAAACATTTCGTTATACCTAATATCCATTACGTTCATCTTTAGGCTATTTCAAGCGTTGTTATGTCGCTCAATCATGCTCATATACCTATTCCAATGCTTCAATAGCTTTTGAGAGCAGCAAACCCTTGTGTTAGCAGCACGTTCCTGCAACATCAGCAATAAACTCAATCTGCAATCTTGCAAGATTAGAATGCAAATCTACTTGAGATATCGATACCAGAGACAACAGATGCTTTTGATGAGTGTGACAGCATGGTCAGAATTAATTTGGCAGCTGGTGACCAGGGTTGGCTTTTGTATCCTAATACGGGGGCCAAGTACAGAAAAAATAAAAAAACAAAGCGCGGCAAAGTCTGCGCGAGGTTCTCGAATAGGCTGCCCGGTGAGCTAAATAGTGGCCCATTCCAAAAAAAATTTTTTCGGCATATTATTACACAATATGATGCAGCTGATCATAATATATCATAATGAGTCAGTTTACGGCACTTTAGTACGCGTTTTTCAAGCAACGCATCTACAATACCGCATCTTCACTCGTAATAAATATTTAATGCAGAAAACTGACTCATATGATGTTTATTTATGCTAAATGCATCATATTGTGTACTAATACGCCGAAAAAATATTTTTGGAATGTGTCAATTTTAGCTCGCCGGATAGCCTTATTGTTTACCTCGGTCCAGACTGAGCAGCTGCTTTGTTTTTTTTTTTTTTTCCGTATTGCATTAGGATACAAAAACCAACCCTGCTGGGTGACCACAGTGCAGTTAGATCTTACGGAAGTTTTTAAAGTATACAGAGGAACGAAAGTTAAGTTTTCGTAGCATGAGTCAAGCATATATTTTGGGAGGAAAAGGGTCTCTGTTCAAACTAAAGTGTCCTGTTGAATTCCAATTATAACCGTATGGCAGATGAATGAATGGTTTGTAGATAATATGCACCTTAACTTTTGCATCACATGAATCCTTTACATTTTCCTTGTACACACAAGCACGAAGACAACATTCATAGTAATGGATGGTTGTGATGAAGATAAAAATTCTATGCATTTTATGAAGATGGATGATTTGTTAGTTCAAAAGTTTATACTTATCCGTTTACGTAACGCGTGCATAAGCAATAAAATAAATTTTCTACACGATTTGAACTCAATTTGTAGCATAAAAGTACAATGAAGAATTGAATAAACTTATGAGTTTATAATGGCAAGAAAATGTTTACACTTATTTATTATGAAAGACTGTTTTACTGATTTTTTAAGAAACACGCTCATCTAACCTACTTCACGACAAACTTTCAGTACTTTCACCTACTTGCTGTAAGACTTGAAAATTTTTAAAACTATTTCAATTTCACACTTTTTGTTCATCGTTCAAAAAAGTTGACTTGAAAGCTTAATAGAATGTTTTGAGCAGGAAATAGCTCTACTATATTGGTTTAGTATCCGGAATGGATTCAACCATTGTGTCCTAAATAATACCTTTTTCAAAAGAAAATACAATGATTGAATCTTCCATATGTATTTCATGGTTTGAAGTAGCACTTTTTCTCCCTACAGCTTGACTGCCATTTCTAATAAATGTCCAACACTTTCTTTTTCAAACAAAAACCACAAGAAAAAGAAAGCAGCAACAGACCTAGACCTAGAGCATCTTTTCACTGTCAATAACCATCCCTGCTTCCCCATTTGTAGCGTCAGGAAAAACCGCCAGCATATCAAGGCGCGTAGGCGAAAAGAGCATGTTCTTCATGCTTTCTTTATTAAACTAGGATATTCCTCTTTTGTATTTCTATTCTCCGTTTTCCTTATCATAAAGCAAGTGGCTAAATTCCGCAAAGAAAACAAAATGAATTGTGTTTCATAGTCTACAAACGTTTGCGGTAGCGTTCGTGTCCGTAAAAATAATAGTGAAAATACATTTTATGTTTTCTTGAAACAATAAAATTGTTTATTTCCACGTATCACGATTCCCCATGTAACTGATGAGGAAAAGATTTATTGAGGAAGGCGACTGCGGCTTACCTGCGTTTTCTCCATGGGTTCAGATGAGATCGACTGCCCAGATCCCATTTCGTCTTCAAAAGTACTGTTTTAGACATCCGTTGCAGCCGATGATACACGGATCATTTTCACGCTCATAAAGAACCCTTATTTCTGTTTAAAATAACCTAGAAATGAAAGAACTACAAAGAAAGGGCTAGTTTTTAGTGGTAAAGAAAACCGTGTAATAAACATTCGCTTCGATTGAAGCTTCGTGTTGATGAATATAATCTTTTACGGTGGTGGGGAGGCTTTCATCTTCATCTCTATTTTGAGGGAATATGTGGACCACTAGGGAAATGGATCAGAATGAATGCTAGACATGAAAGCCGTAAACTAAGTTCCCTTTTCTATTCACAGCAGACCATCTTTTTCTCTTTCCAACGAGGGTTTTATTGACAGGCAAGCAAAAATGGGAGGATGCAGAGACATGTATGTGTTTGCTCGAAACTCCACCATTTTTCAATTTTCTTTTGAATGCAAATAGAAGCATGATCGTGCACTAGATCATATTCTTTTGTATTCATGAATAGTGCTTCATCATCACATCCCGCTGCATAAATGTAGGAACTGATGGTATCTAACTTTCTCTTTTATTCTCCTAGAGATGCAGAATACAACTTCTGCAAACTAGATATAGGTAGAGAAGAAACGAAGAAAGGTGATGATATGCTTCGACAACTAGATACTGATATCCTGCACGGTTTATGGTATCGCTTGAGGCTTGATTGTTTGGTATTTAGGTTCAATTTTATTGAAACTTGTTCAATTGAAGTGAATGGTTAGGAACGAAACCGAATTGTAAGTGATTTTAACCAGAAATATTCAATAAAATCGCATTACTGATAAAAGTATAGAATCTTAGGGAAATTGTATCATACTAAATGATATAAGTTTGAGTTTTCTCCTCAGATATTTAAGAATGATGGGATAATGTATTGGCAGCTTTCACATCCCTAATGATACTATCGTTCAGGCGTCCAAATGCACAAAGTTCTGATTCCATTAACTTTCCCCATCATCTTCTGTGTCCGCATTACCATAAGCAGTTTCAGAGTAACGATGTTTCAGACTACATGGAGGCGTGAAAATACATACTTTTGTCTGAGTTTCCTGAGTTCATTTGCAAGTGGAACTGCACAGCAGTCAAATCAGCTGTATCAACATAAACTCCATGAAATGAAATGGAAAAGTGGAACATTCGAACTTTTAGTTGTCACATTTCCATTGATGGCGAAAAGAGATAATGATTCGCTACATTAGATCCGAAAAATTGCAGAGTCAATTCCGTGAAATTCTAGAATAACAATCTGATGGGATTCAATGCGTTTTCAATGATGAGATCGATTTGCAATAAAATGTTTTAGTGTAGCATTGTCAATGGTAGTTTTTATTCCATTTTCTAAAAATCATTATACTTTAACAAAGCAAAGTGAAATTGCCTGTAACGTATGACACTTTAAAAATTCCTGAAACTTTTGTTTTTTGGATTTTTGCAAATTGCGTTAAAGAAATTATTGATTATTTCACTATGACAATTTTAAGATAACCCAAATTTTTACTTAGGTATTTGGTAGCAATTTGCAGCAGGCGACTTTGTAATAGTTATTTGAAAAAGTCGGGCAAAATTCTTTTCAGAGATTTTCCCGTCTAATTGAAATCTTCATTGTAATGCAACTCCGTTTTCAATAATGGCGACAAGAAAAAGCACAAAGCTGCTAGCTATTCTAGATCCGCATCTACAACTGAATTAATTACCAAAACTGGGCTGAAAGCTGCGAAACTACGAAGAGACAAAGGCCGACGTTTGAGAAAAGAGAAGAAGCAATAGGCGGATTTTAGAATGGAGCTTATTGACTTTCTTTATCAGCTCGTTTATTGAAAGTCAGTTACTTTCAGAGGGAAAATCGATAACGACCCACTTCGAGAAAAAGGGCCAAAATGAAAAAAGAAATATGAGATTTTTTCATTCCACCCCCGAGAGAGAAAAGGCGGATCAATTTCCGTTTCCCCTTTTCTCACATCTCGACATCTAAAACTTCTTCTTTGTGAAAAGCGAGTGTTTAAAAGAGGCAAAAAGGAAATTAGATGGTGGGAAAGTGACAGTCGTGCAAATAAATCGTAGTGCCTTTTTACGGGATATTTAATAGGCATACAGAACTCCATTTTATTGCTAAATGAAAAAGTGAAGAAGGACAACCTGCTACCAAATGGTTTGTTAAATGGACTGTACCGAGGCACTTTCACTCTCTCATATATGCATTTTGCAGAACATAAATAATGTGGGAAAATTGCAAATTGAATGGATAAGTTTACTCGGAGACGTGATTGATTATTACTTTTCGATAAAGGTTCGAACAATAAGTTTCTTTTATTTAGGTATCTTTGTTTTAAAAACTATTTTAGCGTTGATTTTTTCTTGAACAAAAATTTGAAGTTGATTGTTAGAGTGCTTTCTCTTGTCGGATTTTCTCTAGGTATAATTTTTGTTTTTGTAGAATGAATTGCATATAAAATATGTGTCTCTATTGAATATTTATTACACTACATTAGCAAAGTGCAATTTTGTTGCTTGAATAATATGTAAGGCTTTGCAATTTCTTTTAAACTTTACGTGGTGACCAGTAAATGAAACTTAAAAATTTGTACCAATTTATTTTTACAAAAACAAATTAATGAAAGTCAAATTATAGCGTACAAGATTCATTTTTTGCCGTTAAGTTTATGTTTCTCATGACTCTTTTATTTGTCAAAGAGGAGGAATAAAATCGCAATTCCTAATATTTAATTACTGTACAAGCTACTTTTTATACGTGAATTGATGGAGAAAATTCGAGAATTGACTCCTTCAAGCAAAGAAAATTAATGATGGCTGATAAAACTGCCACTTTGTTGTATTTTTCATCCACAATCCCTAATAAACCATCCGTATTTTATTCTACCAGAGATGTGTCCATAGATTATGTAGTAGCTTGTGTGCCTTTAAAGGATATTCCTTTTGATCACATGTTTTTTATTCCGCCCCTTCTTAATATAAGTTCTGTCTTCCAGTCGATGTCTAAGAACTTCTTCTAAATTAATAATGCCATTACAATAAGAAAATGTAACTCGGACTAGGAAAACATTTGCTTTCCCTGTGCAATTTATTCTTGTCTTATCACTAATAACAACTGATCAAAATCAATTTGGTATTGGGAGTGAAACAAAATGTTCGTATAAAATTTCTATGACTTCATGTTTAAAAGCAAATGGTACGTCAAACTTGAAACGAATAGTTTCAAGACTGCTCAATGTTACTAAAATTTGTTTGCTGTTCAGAAGGATACTAGTTATAATGTTTTACACTTTGTAGGTCTTCTCGCTCATATTTGATAGTTGAATTTCTTGCCTTTCTTTGTCCACAAATTAATACTGCAACATTGTTATGAAAAATTGTATTTGGAAAAAGAATTGTGTGCGTACGTTGGCGTAACAATAGTATTCTTTTTTCTGGAGTTCATTACACATAACAAAATATTTTATGTGTTTCATAAAATAATATATTTCTTTAGTTTTGGACTGCGTGTGCATGCATAGTTTTCCTAGGCAGAGTTTTAAGATAACTTCAACTTTTTTTTAGTAAAGCCAGGTCACCAAACAATATGCCTTCTGGTGTGACCATGGAAGTAACCCTATTCTGCATAAATTTCCAAACTGAACAAAATGTTTTATTTGCCTCTTTTGTGTGGCTAACATGACCCCATTGTTTAGCTACAGTTGCTGTCAAAAATATTTTATGCATGAGTCAACTAAAGACGAAGAATAAATTCCCTTGCACGCGTTCTCCTCATTCTTATACACACCAGTAAAGATTCTGATTTTTTTCATGCGGTCGATATTCATATGATGATATTCAATAAGAAAACTTTCTCTCGGTAGCCCAGTGTGGATTTGCATATTGAAGGCGTCCATCCATAAGACATTAATACAGCTTTTTGAGCATCATCCACTGAAAAATCTTACATTGGTATTGAAATCGATTTAGACACTTCAAATTAAAGTCGTTTCTGCAATTCCAATGGGAGCAATACGAAGTCCTACTTCTGTAAATCTACCAGCAGTTGAGACTTTGATCGTAATCAATGGGAAGAAATCAATCTTTCTTCGTCCTCTTGATGTATGTAGTAAAATTATTATTACTCCCGCACATATTCTACTAGAGGAATCTTGCTTAAGATAAAATAGCAGCTTTAGTCTCGAGCTTAAATTGCGTATTTACAGGGGCGATTATGTAACTTGACTTATTTGAACTTATTTACGGAACCACTCAGCTAAATATTCCAACGAAAACATACGAGAAAAATATTTTTGGCTGGCTTAAGTAGTACAATACGAGTTGGAAAAAAGATGACAATATGAGAAAAGCGCTGGAAATTCATTACAATTGCCAGACAACGATGCTGAGTTTCTTTAGACTACAAAGGGTATTTAGTCTCAAATACAAGTTCTGACGAAGTACGAATTGGTTCGAGTGGACGAGCAAATTTAATTGTGCATCGTGCAAATCAGCATACACGAGGTCGAAACTAATTGGGAATGACATTATGGAGCTTTGATCATGCTGAGCTTAATGAATTTGTCATACAGTAGACTGACATGAAAGCTCTAAACTGATCACATATCTATCGTTTTGCATGAAATGGAGTGCAACTAATTGCAAAAACTGACGAAGGCAAAGAATAGTGATCCAATTTCAAAGGCACAATCCCAAAACTTTTTGCAAAGTATGTCAAATTTTTAAAACTAATTGGAAGAGTGATTAAAAAGAGATCCTTGTGCAAAAATACTTGTGTCGTTGAAGAGATCAGTTCATTTGCACTTTTATGATTGAAGAATCGACTTTTAAATTAAACATTTATGAAAGTTGGTAGTTATTATGATGTATACTATGTATCTATTTTTCTTTTTCTGCAAATCACTGACATGTTCACAAGAAATAGGACTACTTAACTGATGTATAAATCTTATTATCCCATATTCACTGTGATGTTATGAGAAAGGGACTCAAGTCAGTTTATTTGCCATTGGTGACGAGTAGAGTGGTCTGGATCCCGGTCAGACTCTTCAATGCGTCTCAACTCAACTGTTGGTGACAACCGTAAGGGAGCTAGAACAGCTGTCTTGGCTTTCAAACACAATAGAACACTCTAGAAAGAAAGGAATAATATATTTCTTATTTGTACGTGTAACCTTCTTAGGTCAATAAAACTGTTCATCAACTTTGAAAATTTGGATGCAAAGTTAAATTAAACATTGCGTTATACCTTTTAAAATCCAAATTAATTTAAAAAACTACTAAAAATTAAAATACAAGTTTTTAATGATTTCACACAAAAAAAACTCTTAGTCTGAAGATACTGGAAAATGAGAGATTTAAAAACTGGAGCTATCAATGGTTACCTAGTATTGGGAATTCTAAAAAGAAGAGCTTTGTCCATACGAACCGAAACGAATATATATGGTCTCGTAATGATCCCTAGGAGTTACTCTACAAAGCTTTCTGCTTCCCTTTTACCAAAGAATTTACAAACCCTTATTTGGAACTCGAAAAAAGTTATATAACCTTTGCATTTTTCATATTTTAACTTTCTCGCCTTTTTGTTAGCAAGTTTTACCTTCCACGCCAAAGCTTTGCTAAGGAAGATGAAGTAAATACAGAGGAAAGGGCTTTGAGTATTGCGTATTTTTACCATTTTTGAGACTTGCCGGGATGTAAATATAGTAGAGTAGGTTTCGCTTCATTGAAATTTACCCACACAATCTTTTCCAGAAAAGGGAGCCAAAAGAGGTTATATGTAGGTTAAGATGTATCCTGGAAGAGCTCTCATCAACAGGCCTTCGTTGATTTTCCACAAACTGATACCGCAATATCCTGCTGTGGCTTTCACTTAGGAAAAAAGTTTTTCGTCCTTTTTTGCAAGCATGCCTCCAGAATACATAATGTATTTTGGTGTCATCATCATCAAGACCTATAGCTTTTCACTCGAGTTTCACACTCAGCCGCTTGCGGATGGAGATTTCTGGTGTTGGGAATTACTTTCCTGAACACGTAAATTGTGTAAACAATAGAAAAATATTGACAGATACCGATCGAGTTTGTGAGCCGATTCCTTAATACTTTAAACAATAAGGTGTCAATTTATAATATTATATGTGATCATAATACAACCTTAGTTGGAATAATTAGATGTAAAACTGCTATTGATGTTGAATACATCCAGTAATTAAATTAATTCTTTGTAAATTAAACAAAAAAGTTAAAGAAATCTTACTTACTTATCTTACATATCAATTAGAATGTTAGCATGAAGTTAATAAGAAAGCAGATCACTCGGAAATATTTTACTGCAAAAACAAAATTGACTAGCGAGAAACAAAAAGTTTTTCAATTAGACTCTCAAATAAACTGGATTTAATGTATATGTTGATATATTGATGGTTTAAGTGAGAACAAAGAGTATAGCGTTGTCAAACTACTTTACTGGCTTCTGAGCTCAAAATTAAAAACTTTAATCCACGTGTACTGCCAAATTCAATAAAACAAAATCAGTAAAGACTAGCTTCTATAATGTAAAATTTGAGAAAAATTACATACTATATTTTCCCGACCATGTAGTGGGTGTTTACAATTTATAATGACGACGCTTGAGTATAACTTCCAAGCAAGTGTGCGATTCTGGGCAAAACGTATAAAGTTTGGACTGTTCGTCAAAATATAATATTTGTCTTCAGTATAAAAAGACAAACCATGTTGAAATGCTTAAGTAAGTTTTTTTCAACAAAAAAACATGAAATGTTGAGGTGCAATTTTTACAGAATGATACCATAAATTTTCCCATGTTTTATGAAAAACTAAGGAGAAACGTAACAAGCATAATTATTCCATTTCCTTCACACAGCTACCAAGATGTTCAGTTCAACGCACTCTTTCATCTTATTTATTGCATCCAAACAAGTTACACTTGAAGCGCATACCAGATGAGGTCTTTCATCATCAACACCAAGAAACTAATGCTTTTGCCATCTTAGGGAACATCCACATTATTCATGTCTGTACATTATGTTACCACAAGGGATTTGGTTGTGGGTTGCACACCGTCATGATTAATTTTTAAAGTTATCTGCATCCGCTCCTCTTTTTAGCTTAGCTAACGTTAACAAGTAATGAGCAGTAGCACACCTTCTCCTCATGAAAGATTAGGGTTGGAAACTGCTACAACATTAATTCATAACTTGTCTTAATAAATTAAGGAATAAGTTTTAGTTTCTTCAAAAAACTAAATATTCTGACTACATTTCATGTCAAGCTAAACTGATAACGTGTTAAAGTTAGAATAATTTAGTGTTTAGCATTTTAACAGCTAACAAATTAAAACCAATTTATTCGTAATATCATTATTTTTACTTTCTACAGGGTTCTTGAAGTAAATCTTTATAAGACCAAGACAGTGCCAAGTAGAATATAATGGAAAGATGGAAAGACAATGGTAGCTATTATTTTGCTGACAAGGAAATATTGTATAACATAAGTACCCGACAAGTGCAAAACAACCATGCTATTTTATGTATTAGGGCAATTACCCCGTTGCTTTATTCTTAAGCGTAGAATATAATGCCACTAATCAAGGGAGCCTATTCAACTTAAACATTGTAGAAAACGCTTTGAGAATGCAGACAGTGTTTGAAGATATTTTTATCCTTTATAAGATCTCTGGTGAATTTATCCTAACAAAATGAAAAGCAACGGGCTGCTCATTTCATCCAAAATTGCAACAACGCTGGCTCACTACTGCTCTACGTCATTCAAAATGTAATATGAAAAGGAGAAAGTTGACGGACGACATAAATCTTCTATATATCTAGTCTTTCATCATTCTTGCAAGCAATACATGAAATATACCAAACAATACGGCAAAAACAGTTGTAATTGTTTTTATTTCTTTTTACGTTCGAGTTGCCCAAGGTTGAAGAGGATAAAAATATATTTTGAAGTACTATTAAAGTTGAAGGTACGCGTCATATTATAAGAGGACTTCTTTTTTCAGGGATATAAGCATATTTGAAGAGAGACCCTGAAGTACCTTTATATGGCTTGTGTTACTACCACATTTTATGACGTTTCTTAGGAAAATAGAAAGTTATGGTGTCATTTCTGTCAAAAACACAATTGAGACGGGGTGATGACATGATAATGACAGCGCTCTTTGTAAAACTACAATTTGTTTGGGGTTTAGTTTTAAAGAATTATTAAATGCGCAGACGTTTCATGTCTCAACGAAAGTTCAACAGTCAACAATGTATCACAAACAAGAAGAACTTTACGCAAACAAGAGGATTTGATCAATTTCAAGGCAGTTTATTGTCATAGTTTGTCTGGTGTCTGCATCTTTATGTGTCTCGTTGCGTGCATGTCGTTAAAGTACAATGCGAGGCTTTCTGAGCGCATCGTTTCGTTTAACCTACAATTTAAACGAATGATCCCTGTCAGAGATTATATGAACTTTGCATCTGCTGCCAATCAGCTTTGAAAAGGCAGGTCACGAAAAATTGGGTAGTGTTAGGGGAAGCGGTAGGTAAACAAGAGTATCGTTTTACATAGGGTTCCTACTGAACCAATAAATGAAGTATTCCAGCGGATGTAACTCGTGCTTTTGGAAGTTTATTTCCTACATCAAATTTCCTTTGTTTGAAGCTTCTTTATATTATTGGGCAAGCTGTTATATTAAAAATGTAGGTTATATAGGTTCAATAAGCCGTGTTTTGTTTAGGAGGTTTGTATACTCGCGTCTCAAAAACTATCGTTCACGAATGAATACATTTTGACGAGTAGTTTGCTGTACATTTGAATTACGTTTTGTATTCGTGCCCAGCATCCAAAGACTCCTACTGGATATTTTCATTTAGTTTTCTACATGAAAAAATGCTTACACTCATTGTAAAATTATAAAGATACAGTGCCTCAAACATTCGTTAAATATCTACAATAAGTCATGTCTTCATAAATGGCAGAGGTTGTAGTCCCCATCACGTTTCAAAAATTGTCATGTTTTCCTGCTTTCATAAAAACACTCCAACAAACCTTTCTTGCTAGTGCAATGTTCTGTCAGTGGTGTGAAAAAGATATCGCGTTTTCATGCTCATCTGGGTTTACACATTCATCAATCATTCAAATGCACCTTCTGCAAATATGGTGAAGATCTGGAGTTTCCATAGGGCGGATGTGCACACGGTTTCTTACACCCTTGAACTTCTCCTTAGTTATTCAAACGTAAGCACTGATGTTTTGGAAAGCTTCTTATAAAAATTATTAGGAAAACACCAACGTTTTGGCGATGATGAAAATTTTTATGTCATTTTTAGAAATCCGCGCTAACATAATATTTCATTTTCATGTTATATTGCACCCGAGAGAGTTATTGTGACTTTTATACATTTACCTTCAAATGATAGTAGAATTTTTGTTTACAATGATGGAAGTTAGTTTTATACTTTCTTTCATTGTCGCTTTCCAAATTAGCCGTAGACGGTTTTACTTTTCTTAAATGTAAAAGGATGCCAACTGCAAAAGAGTGTCTCACTCAGCAAAATTTTATATGAGAATTTATGTTGCAGAAGACATTAGCCCTGGCTTAGATTCTTTATGAGTTTTTGGGTTTCCTTCTCAATATACTGTAGCTACTACATTGAAACTCTGAATTTTCATTCACTTGCATCTTCATTGTTCAGCATTTCATATATCGATTAATCATCCAAGTATACTCATGACGCACATAAAAAATCGTCATTCTGTCCTCGTGAGTCCAAAATGTTAGTAATGTAACAAGGGTAAAATGATAGCCGAACAGAGTACCACAAAACCACCATAGCCAATTGTGTAACCCAGCCTGTAACGCATTCTTCGTGCTTCATATAACGCACATAACACGCACAGCCTCATCAAGCTACTCGGGTGTGTAGTATTGAAGCTAAACCACAACCAACAAAATTTTTTTCACATTCCAGCACACAGTTGAGTTCGGCGAAAGTCTTGTCATAACATTCTCACGTAGCAGGAGAAATTCCAACCAAACAAGAGGATGTCTGAAAACTTTTACCGTACTTGAGCACGTTCCACTGGAGAGTTTGAAATTTTTGAGACTGAAAAAAAACATGCATATTCGTGTACTTTCACCGTTTTAAGTATTAAGCTTGCTAAACGTGCTCTTAGTTTTGAATGACAGGTTGAAAATGAAGTGAACTCTTCTGGTAAAAAGTTAAGAATATTATACCATTTTTGTTTTATTTGTAGCTGGAAATACCTTGCTAAATTCGTACAGTAGAACAGAAAGGTCATCTTTTGCCACCAAGATTTTGTCCCGAATCGTTTCTCCGGCATTGCTTAAATAAAAGCAAATGGATTGGAATGTGTGTTCTCCCACCTAAATTGTTGTCTCAAGGCAAACCTTCAGTATTCAAATTAGTGAAGGAAGGAATGCAAATTACTAGGGGATTCCCAATGAATGCATAAATACTATGCTGACGTCCGTGCTTCCCCTCTACATTTCCAACAGAAGGTTTCAGCGAGCATGCCTTAGAATTTCCATTATTAGGAAAATGTTGCATTTGTTACAACACCATTTTACCTTTTTTCGCTGCGTTGAGCTACATGACATAAATTAGCGAAACCGGTTTTAAATATTCATGTGTCTGTTTGGCTGACTGAAGGATTTACGATCTTGTAGTAAAAGTACATTGACATAAACGTGATTTAATTATTCCATTTTCCAATTCACTGACTTTCAGTAAAACGCGCGTGTGAGTAAATGAAAAGGGGAAATGCTACTGCTGTGGTTTTGGTAAATGTAAATGCATGTTTTGGCTTCTGTTTGTGTGGTGGTAGAAAACCAATTTTATTTCTAGCTCTCGCCTTTACAAATGCCATACAAAAACTCGTATTCCCCCAAAGTAATGAAAATTCTGCAGTAAATGGAAGTAAATTAGCTCGAATGGCATGGGTTGCATTAGAGGTATCATCAAGAATGGAGCTTCTATTCAGGTATATTTGTAAAAGGAAGGAAAACTGTTTTTACGCTCTCAACTCCCAAGTTTCATAAAGGATCCCATTTTTATTTTTGGAGCTGTCAATAACACATTCAGTATTCTTGTTGAATACGGAAACGGAATACTTTTAAACTCTAATTGAAAAAGTTGCACCCATTGCATTTCATGCGCTCGATTTGGCTTCTAGTTTTTTTAGAGTGGATTTTGAACCGTGTTGGAATTGGATATTCTAGAAAGCAGGTTTTATCTTATGGAGATAAATCTTTGAAGAGGATAACATACTGCATTGGCAGTTTCTCGAAGCACTAATGACACCATTGTTCAGGGGTTTCCATTCCGAAGCAGCGCAAACTTTCTTTTTTCAAGAACTTTCCCCATCATCTCCACCATCCGCATGTAAATGAGAAGGGAAAGCTAATGGATGCGATGTTTGGGCCATTTATTTAAAGGCGAAGGGTTCTGTAAAGATCCAGAAATTGGAATTTGCCTGAAAGCTATGCTTTGCTGTTTTTCAAACTCAAATTACATAGTTGCATCTGTTTTCAATATACATGCGAGCAAAATTAGGCACTAAAATGGTATATTAATTTCTGTCGTCAAATTTGTTTAATTTTTGCTGTGCGCAAGCAATATTTTATTCAGAGTCTACAAAATTGTTCAGGTAAAAATGTGATAAATGACAATAAAATTTTGATTAAAAATATTCCATACAACATTTTCCTAAAAACACGACAAGATGACCTCATTGTGAAATGGTGTATAAAAAGCGTGCTTCAATTCCAACCCTTCCTAGAAAAATTCAGATGAGTCTCTACTCAGTCTAAACTTGTTTGAAGATGAAGAAGAAAGCTGCTTTCTCAGCGTGTTTTGAGTTCCCTCATTTCGATTGTCAGTTCCAGCAATAAACTGGTAGGGGCAAGAGTAGTCATGGTACATCCCATCATTATCAGTTTCAGCGGGATGCTGGTAACGAGAACGAAAATGCTCCTGCTGCTGCTGTTGTGCAATTGATGATGCTGATGATGAGCGAAACTCGGTTGGAGGCTCAATCTCCATTTGACAAGAAACTGGGGAAGACAGACAAAATTCAGTGTGCTAAAAATCAATATAAAAGGGATTATAGTACGTACCTTGTTGCATACACATTTCCTCAAGCGGAGAAGAGGCACAAGATTTTCTCCTACTTCTCTTTGTAAACTCTGCTGTCATCGCATTATTAGGAGCCTCGTAATTGTCATGCTGACCAAAAGATTGAAAACGGACTGTGGAGTCCCGGATCGTCATCGGAATAGGCTTTGTTGAATTGAGAGTGGCGTAGATCGACATGGCTTCGGGGCAACCTGAGACGCTTTCACCAATCCCACCAGCACATTTACTCGCAGCGTCAGAGGAACTCAGCCAAGTTTGTTGGCTGGAGCTCTGCTTAAACTTCCATTCAGGACGAGACTGATTTCTTTTTTACAGAAATAAAATAAAATCCTTTGAAGAAAACTGAATACCATGAATAAATGCCATTTTATTCTTCTTACTTTCTTTTGATGAGCATGAGAACGCAAATGGCAACGGCAAAAGTGCAAATGAGCGCGGAAACAATGGGCACCAACACATGCGGGTCTGTGTATAATGACACGTAGCTCCCATTCATCCCCACTTCTTTTTCAACTCGCTCCAAAACTTTTGCATAGTTTGTGAAAAAATCTGGGATCACAAAGGAAAATGAGTTTTGGATATGGACCATTAAGCAAACTGCCATCAGCATATTTTTTAGCACTTTCTTCCATCTCACATTAAAAACAATTTTAAATTGCGAGCATCGCTTTATTTTACCTGGATACGATTCCACCTTGAACACTTTAGTCACTGAGCCAGCATCATTTTCCACTCTAATTTTTATCTCGTACTTGGAATACAGCTGAGTCTGGATTATGAACACTCTGCTAGAGTTGTCCCTCCTGTAGATTCTCAGCCAATTCCCTGAGCTTTCTTTTTTATACTCAATATTGAAATTGGTAATGGGACAGCCGCCATCTGACCATCTCATCAAATCAATTCTGATCATGGTCCCATTCCCATCCAAAATCTCTGTTAGTTTCGGCATCTCTGGGAGGTTTCCATTGGTGCGTGCACTCAATACCAAACTCATCTCTCCTTTCCCTACGGAATTTTCTCCGAAAATTCTAAAAGAATATTGAGTTCCACACAAGAGGTTTTCAACCAGGTACGAAGTAAGTCGAGGTCCCATCCTTGTAGACACCCAATCTCGCAAACTGAGAGAATCTTTTTGCTGCTGATATTGCAAAACGTAAGCTGACAACGAAGGCTCCGCTTTCTCTGGAGGATCCCAGTGGATTTGGATGGAAGAGTCGGTGACATAGCCAACGAAAATTGGAACAGAAGAAGGTGGCCTACTGATGATCACTCGGTGCTGAATCTCATCTGAACCGTGCTCATTCTGAGCCCTGCATATGTACACACCTTCATCTAAACCCTGGAGAAAGTTGATTAGAAAGCGCATAAACTTCATCCAGTCAACTTGAGAGAAAGCTGATGTTTCTTACCTTAATCCTGTTGATGAACAGCGACCCATTTCTCAAGAGGTTGTGGGAGGGCAAAGGGAGATCATTTTTTAACCAAAAAACATCCGGTAATGGAATTCCCACGGACTTGCATGCTAGTCTCAAAGGTTGACCTAGTTCCTTATTTTTTACAGAAGCAAAAGAAGCAATTCGTGCAGGAAGTAATGAACTCAGTTGAAACGTTTCGGTGCGAGTTGCCCTCCCAGTTCCAACGCTTGTGGATGCTTTCACCCAAACAGAATACGGGAGGGATTCTCTCAACCTCCGAATTTCTAGGTGAAACTCATCTTCCTCAGAATTAGATTCGGATGAAATAACAACCTGCTTTTCTTTCACTGTCTCAGATTCTCCCGATTTCCAGAAAACAGTGTATTTTGTTATCACTCCATTTGAGGAAGTGGGTGGGAGCCAGCTTACCAAAGCTGATGTTGAACTTAACGACACAACTTTGATATCGGCTGGCTCTTCTGGAACTGTATTATTTTTTCATAAGAAAAATGAACTTTTTGGAGAAAGTGAGAGAAAGCAATTAATCCACACTTACCATCCTCTTCCGTTCTACAAGTGACAGGGGTAGACATGTTGCTTTCTCCCCCGTGGGTATACCCAAGAACTCTAACTGAGTAGCTGGTAAAGCTTCTGAGTCCATGCAGAGTTGTTTCCCGATTGCTCGTTTTCTTCACTTCTCCTTTCTCCCCTGCAATTATATCATGCATTATGGAGGCGAGTAAAATGAAGTGCTTTTCAATAATGAACTCTCATACCAAACTCCTCAGCTTGGAGGGGAAGATAAATGACTTTGTAGCCGAGTATTTGGCCATTTGATAAATGAAATGGTGGGGGCTCCCACTGGACCTGCAAGCTTTTTGGGGAAAGTGCCTCACAACCCAAATGAATCGGAGGGGAATCTGGTGCTATAAATGGAAAGCAATTACCACCTCAATTATTAATCATCAGCATGGTGAAAAATGGATTAGTTTCCTTTTCCCAACCTCCTTCTGGAGTCTGAATAAAAAGGAATGGAGAAAGTGGTCCCATTCCCGCACTGTTGTATGCTTTCACTGAAATTTTGTATTGGGAATTTGGCAGTAGTTCCTTGAGCTCTGCTTGTAGCCCCCATTTCTGATCAATAATAACTTGCTCATTTCCCTTTTGGTTGGTTCCCAGCCCCAGAGGAGACTGGAGATTGGCAGTTACTTGATAGCCTAAAATTTCTCCGTGTTGCAGGGAAACATCTGGAGGTTCCCATTTGACGAGCACGACCCGTGGCCCGATTGGAATTCCAGAAACGTTTGTGGGTGAGCCCGAGGGGGCTTCAGGAAGCGTCAATATTGTCAATGCTTCTGTTGGAAAGCCGTGTCCAAAATCATTAGAAGCAAAAACCCTAATATCATAGTTCGTCACTGGATTTAGAGACTCAAGTTTTGCATGTGTGGACGAACTCTCCACGCTTCTATTATAGACTTGTCCGCTTTCCCAAGAAAGTGTAGAGGATCTTTTCCACTGGAGGAGAAAGCTGGTGACTAAAACTCTGCTTTCTTTGCTGGAAGCTACGGACCATCCTAAACGGATGAAACGAGAGCCAATTTCCTCCACCATGAAATTCTCTGGAGGGTCTGGCCTCGCTGTGAAGATGCAATATTTAACAGGAATTTCAATTAGGAAAAGTAGGCTACCAAAATGGCCATAAGGACTTTCCCTACCTTTCACTTCCAGATTGATCCTGTCTTCATCCCGTCCATACTGATTAGACGCGATGCACACATAAAGCCCTGAATCTGCTCGCTCACTCGGATCAATTCGCAATTCAGCAAAAAGCACACTTGAGTTCCCATCCACAATCGTTTGATGTTGGACGAGACGAGCGGAGCTGTGCTGAGGTTCCATTATAACCGAGCCCTTTTTCCAGCTCACTTGAACTGGCGAATCTCCGCGTATCTCACACTTTAACAATGCTGGCAACCCTTCCGCCACCACGATGGATGTCATCGGTGCAGAAACTTTGGCAGGAACTAGAGAGCCAAGTAATTTTAATGAATTTTCTATGCTCAGTTTTTTGGTTTGCAAAAACCAGTTTATAGAAACTCACTGATGACATCCAGTCGAATTGATTTTGAGATCCCCGACCCAACTCCGTTCACTGCTTCGCAAATGTAATTAGACGCATCTGTCTCCCCCACTTGGAGAATTTTGAGAGCCCCATCCTCTCTCAGGAGCAACTTATCGTTGCTTTTAATTGCGTATTTTATTCTGCCAACGACAGATTCTAGATTTTTTCGTAAAGACAAGCAAAATGAGGAGGGTTAACGAACTATAACAAAAGGCATGTAAAAGTATTAGCTGAATGTCAATTTCACATGGGTGAAAGCAAATGGATTTAGGTAGTGCAACCATGTCTTTTCTTGGTAATGGCGAGTGTATGCAAATACAAATGTCTTTTTGACAACCCATGAGTGACATTAAGTCGTATTAAGAAAGCAAACTACTCCCTTTGGCCAAAGAGTGTAATTCCAATGGAAATTTGAGTTTCTTACCACGATACCAATTGATGGTGGGTTGAGGAACTCCGGTGGCTGAGCAAGGAAGAATATGGTCTGATTTTAAGATAACCTTCACGCTCTCAGGTTCTTTAGTCCACTTGGGAGGTACTGCGAAAGAAAACAAAAGAAAAAATAAACAGGAATGAAAATATGAGAGGAAAATGCGATTTAAAAAAAGTACCTTTCACATTTAGTGTTGCTGACTGTGTTACAGTAGCCGCTGCATTGGAGACTGAGCAAGTGAACTCTCCACTATGCTCGTGATGAAGCTCTTCGAAAATTAAGACACTCAAAAATTTCACCCTGTTTTCAGTTACATTCAGCCAGTTTGGAATTGGGCTGGAGTCTTTAAACCAAATAATATCAATGGGAAGATCCCCTGATATCACATTGCAGGATGCGGAAGTTCTCTGTCCTTCTCTCAGATCATCGTCGAACCTAAAAGGGGATATGACTGGTGACCCTGTTTACCCAAGAACAAGCACAAATTGTTAGGAAAAGGAAATCTCTTTTACATGTCAAATTGCACAATAAGATTTTCACTTTTTGCACTTACGCATCACGTTGACATCCACTGATCCCGAGGCAATTTCCCCCTTTCTATTTGAGATAACGCAAGCATAGCGTCCTTTATCCGTGTCCCTGTTCACTTTCTCAATTTGAAGTGTGCCGTTGGCAAAGATTGTAAACCTTTCACTACCACTTGTTCTTTTCCCATCATTCTCAAAGCCGGTTGTTCCCTCCAACGCTTCAATATCCCGAGAGTCCTTCTGCCAACCCACTTTATCCACTGGATATCCGCCATAGTGACAAGGAATCAAAGCCCTTTGACCAGCTACCAATGTCAAGGCACTCATCTCTTTCACAAAAATCCGACCTGAAAGGAAGCAAGTGAAAGCAGTGAAAATTCAACTTTCTCTTGGGAGAAAGCATCCAAATTCGATTAAACTACCATAAATATTCAAGCGCGCGGAGTGGAAAGAGGAGCCAACGAGATTGGAAGCCTCGCATTTGTAAACTCCACTGTTTTCCACTTGAATCCCGGAAATGTTGAGGTGGCTCACTGTTTCATAGTTGTGGAGTTGATAGGAGCCAATAGATATACGGGTGTATTGCTGTTGAGCCCAGTATTCCTGCTCATTTTGATGGACTGGGGTGTTGTCAATTGTCCAAGTTATTTTCGGAATCGGATTTCCAACTGCGGAACACTTGAGCGTGATAAAAGGACCGGGTTGAAGACTTTGGGAAATGAATGTGTTAACTAGTTCTGGTGTGGATGCTATTGAAAAATAAAAATGATTACTAAAAACAATCTAATAATCAAAACTTTTTTTAAAGATAAAACTACTCATTTTTACGAACATTCAAACATTATGCTGCTGGAAGCGTGAACACTTTGCGAAACTCCTTCTGCACCCAACACCTCCGCAAAACACTGGTAAACTCCTTGATCTTCAAGTTTTGAATTAAATATCTGTAGTTTCCGATTAAATGGGGATTTCTTTTGGCCAATCTTTCTATTAAGGCTTTTACCATCCTTAAACCACCTACAAATAATAACATTTGTAAGTCATTTTTTTCATTTATTACTGCTTTCCCTTCCCGTTTGATGAACTCACATGAAATCCACATTTGAATTATTATACAAGCCGATTCCCAGAGATGAGTTTGCCTGTAAATTACAGCTAAGCTCTATACTTTCCCCATTCCGTGCAACTTTTCTCCTCGGCTCAATAACCAAACTGGGATTGCTCTCCAGGAGAAACGTGTAGTCAACTGAGAAAGTTCCGAGTGAATTGCTGACTTCACACCGATATGTCCCATTATGAAAAGGATTAGTTTGGGTAAGCCGCAAAAGGGGTCCCTGGGTTTTTGCGGAACTACCCAAAACTGAGGTGACAGGAACAAACTTTCCTTTATGATATTTCTCCCACCTGAACCATTCACAAAGCCAACAATAAATTTTAATCGATATGAAGTGATGATGATTATGGTGAAAGTTGGTGAAAGTAATGAAACCTAAAAGTTGGCGACGGGCTACCAACAGCTAAGCAAGTTATGTCAGTCGTTTTCCCCATCTCTCCTCTTATCACATTCTCTTGTCCCACCAAAGAGTTAGGGTGTCTCAAATTCACACGCTTTGGATTCGGGACTATTCTTCCACCGCCTAAAAAGGTTGTAGACTGTGTAAAACGCTTTCCATTGTGATTTCAAATGTGAATTGCTCAATAATTCTTTTACCTTGCGCTTTGAGCAGAAAAGGAGCACTGACTTGGCTCTTTCTGTTGAGGCTGCTCTGTCCAATACAAACAAAGAGTTGCTGATGTTTCGTGTTGAAAATTAGAAGAGAACCATCCTTGATAATTTTATAGCTGTAAACGAAAGGAGAAAATAAATCCCGTGTTGCTTTTGCTGAAATTTACTACAATTACTAACGAATTATCCGCACCGACTATCATTTTCCAGGATTTCAGTCGCATGGCCAAACTGGTCAATACTTTTCCACGCAATGATCCTCACAAACTGAGAGTAGAAAGACGGCGTAACATCACAGGACAAGAGGGCTGGACTCCCCTCGATAATCAAATCATTTGAGTCACTGCTCAACAAGATCATGACTTCAAATGGATGATCGACAACTGAGAAAACGGATACCAAAACACTTAAAGTGAAAGTCCATATCCTCCCCCAAAAAGCAAACATAAAAATAGTGGAAAAGAAGTTGAGTCTGAATTGAATTTATTTTAAGTGGCCTTTTATCGAATAGAAGCAGACGTGCATTACGAATACCGTGGAGAAAGCAAAAGTCAAAAGAACTGTGAAAGAAAGGAACAAGCCTAAAGCAGAAAATGCTCACAAGAGAAAAGATACGATGTTGACATGAAACGGGCCCTTTGTCAACGCACGAACTCTTCTCAACTTCTATAACAAGCTTGGTGAAAGTACATCATGCACAATTTAACGATACAGACGAAAATCGTGACATACTTGCACGAACACTGAGCACAGGACTGAGGAACGTGCCCACAGGGTTTCTCACGGAACAGCGATACTCCCCATTATGAACTGTTGGAATGTAGTCTTCCGGTTTGAAAGGAGGAAAGTAAAGGGAACCGTTTTGAAGCTCCTCTCTGAAGTAAAGACAACCGGCTTTTAGTTTATGCACTCAAACCCGTTGAGCTAATGGGACTTTCTCCAAGTTGTTGACTCGTAAAATCTTACCTTATTCCCGGTATTTGGGATAGTTCTTCACCAGTACCGCTCAACCACGAGATGGTCAAAGGCGGTGGACCTCGTCCAACACATGTCAGTGTCAATCCAACCGTGTTGGAAAAGTGGGTCATACGAGCTGGCATGCTTGCTAGTTCCGGTCCATTCAACTCGATAAGCTCTGTTACCCTTAAATCTGGGAGTGATGTAAATAAACATCATTAAGTGAAAAAGGTTGTAAGAGGTTTATAGGTGTTGTCCTACATTTAAGAGGGTGATAATTTACTGCTTATCTAAAAACGCTAGCTGAATCACAACGAAAACTATATGAATGCTTCTGAGATATCAAATGTACTTACTCAATAATAAAATCACGGTCAGGATCAGTGAGTACGTTTGCATTTTAAAGGCCTTTCCAAAAGGTTTTGATCAAGCAGTCATTCCTTGTTTTGTGAATTTCTTCACAATCTTATATTTGAAACTCCTGAAAAAAACAAAAGAATAATCACTATAATAGAAGTAGAGCTGTATACACATCAAATCATATCATGATTCGCGGTGCTTGCATAAAGTGTACACAAGCAATTCAGGCCACTTTCAACCGTCCTTAGTAAAACTTTATTTTTATCGATTCACGTTTCCAACTTCCAGGTAGTAGCATACTGGATCTGATATTATTGCTTTATAGCTTGATGAAACGGCGTAGTATGTGATGATGGAAGTCATGGATGCAAAATAAGATATTTGATGATCATGTTTACATTCGGGAGAAAATTGGAAAATGGTTGAGTACCGAGCAAACACGTTTATTTGCATGAAACTCATTCTCCCTGCTTGTCAATAAAAACCTCTTTTGAAAGAAAGAAGCACTTGGTCTGCATTGAATTACATGTTTTTCGCTCCCTTGCTTTGAATTCAGAAGAGTACATGGCCACTAAAACCAGTTTCATTGCTCAAAATCGAGGTGAAAGCCCTTAATTTAGAGCAGCAATGGGAGATAGATGTTGATATGGCATGCCTCCGCAAACAGCCAATCGATGCAAATTTTTATTTTGCAGATTTACGCTTCAAAATGTCTATTGAAAACCACCATTCTCAGTAATTCTGATTTCATTGCTTTTTGTGTCGACATAAGCGAAAAAATCTTTACTATTAGAAGCGGGAATGGAAGCTGTAGATGCTTTCACTTTTATTATAAACGGTCAAGATCGCAACTCTAGATGAAAAAGGTGAAAAAATACATTACGATATAGAAATGGTGTTGGAAAAAGATATTTTTGCTGCCTCGTCTCTCTTTTCCCTTTATGGATTTTTTAGTGTAGAAATGGGAAACGTGTTTCAGAAAGGATGAAAGGTTAGTTGCTGTTAATGGGTTTTTCCTTTTCTGAGGACTAGACGTGCCTCAGGATACCAGAAGATACCCAAACTGTTTGGGTTTTTACTAGTATTATGTTGTTGTTTAGAAAAATGTTAGGATGAAAAAGGTAATAACATCAGACATTTATTAGAAATGACATTCACACTGGGGGGAATAAAGCGTCGAGAAGAACGGAGTGGAAACTTCATCTCTCACCCAAGAAACCCATCCCCGAGCCCTATTTCATATCAAAACGTGGTAAATCTATATCAAACCGGGATATTATGTGAAGTAAGCTTGCTCATTTTTTCAAATAATGTGGAAGTGGTAGACTACGTTGTTTTTAGAACCGCTTGGGTAATTTTAAAAGACACAATTCCCAAACAAAATGCACAGTAACGAGTTAAAGTATGAAGATTTCGAAAAAGAGCTGGATGCTTACTTAGAATAAAGCCGGCAAAAAGTGTCATTAGCACAGCAACGTGGTATATCTATCACATGGAAAGAAAATGATGTTTCCCCTGATATTTGGTTATTATTGAAAAACTGAAAATTTCATAAAGTAAAGCATTTTTGCAAGCTCAAAGCTAACTTCAAGGACTTCATAGCAACATCTAGCTTTGAGATGACAAATGCAACCAAAAGTAAACTATGTAGGTCAAACATAAGAACGAGTAGCTGCTAAAGTCGTAAACAAGTTTGTAATTTATTCACAAAAAACAAACTTTGTTTCTTTTAACCGCTTACGGAGTGTTTCTTTTGTTTGTAATGTAAGCTGCTTGGTTCTGAATTAAATGCAGTGCATTTTGAGAGTGACGAAATACCCAGTGCGACGAAAGCAACTTTTTTAATTAGATAAAGTACATCCCATAAAGTACGTCTGTGTTGAAAGAAGGTTACATTGTCAAATTAAAATCTTGAAAAATATTTTTTTGACACCTCTGGAATTTCTTAGAACAAACCTCCACGTCATGTTAGATACAATCGCAATAGATTTAATTATCCAAAAGACAGCGACAAGGTAATCTAAACGTTTTCTCATCTCTTTTACCGAACTTAACAGTATTTTTCTCGGCTTATTGCAACAAACTATTAACAAAATTCTAAGTCACTCAATGCCTTTTCGGATTTTTTTACCACATTAATGAAGCCATTCAAAATTACAAATTTACATGGGGGACAATGAGACTTACCTTTCTGTATCTGTCTCAATGTGAAATTTTTTTCAGAAGTATTCTTTGGCACTTTGTGAAACCTTAGTTATAGCACGACCGCCAGACAATATGAAAACTGCTTTACTTTTTCAAAAAAAAATTTATTACGTCCGAAAACTTTAGTAACAGCTTGACTAAACATATAATTTCACAACTTTGAATTTTTTGTTGAAAACAATGCAGCACTAAAATTGTTGAAAGTGCAACAACAAAGTTACAATAACTTTGAATTTGTAATAAGAAACTCCTTATTCCATCGCGTTTTATTCATATACAGTTTATAACACCGCCCATAAATTCAGCTCCAATTTCAGCCAAAGGGGAGGTTTTTTTTGCTTGCATAAACAAAGTATGTAAATATGTTAATGTCGAAGAAATATTTCCCCCTTGTTTACCAAACATGCACAGGCACTTCTATTTCTACTCCCACCACAACCATGATAATATTAGTGATGGTATTCAGTATTTTCGGAAAAAGTATTAGTATAATCCAATTTCATGTTTTCCATGGAACAAAACTGGTAAATATCAAATACCAAAAATCATTTCTCCAATTTCCCAGCCTTGTTTTTACAAGAATTGTCTATTTTCACCACAGTGTGCTTTGTAATCCCCAAAAGTTTATTATAAACGTCTTGATCTTTTAATACGAGAAAGGAAATCGGAGGACTTACACATGTAGTTTCAAGCTTTGTTGTTCTGACAAGAATTCAAGGTGATGGTTGGTTTTCTTGTAATGAAGAAAAGAGATGAAATATTGATAAATTTTTGTTCACCCTGTTGTTTCCTTCAAAAGTTGTATTATGATATGCTGTTTATCACAAGAGAAAGCTGAGCTTTTCTCATTAAACCCAGTGCTCACTTCACATTCACTACGTCACGTCAGCAAGACAAGAACACAATGTGATGTGATGAAGGAAAGACGGTGTTATATTCTTTTTAATAATGGTTTACACGTGCAGCTGCTGTAATAACATTTTCCAACTCCTGCATACAAAATCTGAGGAGAAGCCAACTTGCGGCTGCTGTTCAGAGGAGAGTGAAAGCAAGACTGGAATGAGATTCGAGGGAGCAAGTAGATATCTTTCAGTAGAGCAAAAACTGATCCGGGCTAGGATACTACGACATGCTTGGCAGAACGTTGTGGTAGCTGTGGCTGCTTTGGATGCTGTGAACTGGAAGGAGAGTACAGTTTTGGTGGTTATACATATTTCAACTTGGGATGTATAGTGTATCGAATAAAAATGTGTGCCGGAATGACAGTGCGTTTTATGAGAAACTCATAGATTTTTCATGCTTTAAGGAGGTATTAGTTACGTCACTGGAGTCAGAGTTACTAGCGGCTAATCCACAATATTGAGAATTTGGATTATTTCGCTTAATAATGCGTACAATTTCAAATAAGTTCCGTATTATACACATTTAAAAATGTACAAATTACGACCTGAAAAATTGAAATAACTCATGTTCAAATGCTATGTAATTTTATATCCGCAGTCTGTAAACTTTGCCTAGATTTGATTCGCAATAGAATTACACTACATCAGAAAATAGCCAAAAGGTGAAAGTAGAGTAAACAGTATGCCTACGGCAAAAAGTAATGGTGAAGTTGTCACTTAGCCATATTGACAGGTTTTGAGAGGTTTCAGTAATTTGTTTCTTGCTTGCGATTCTCTATAGGGTTTCCAATGCTTAGTACATACATAAAATGTAGGCATTCAATTTCATCGTTCCAATTCCAATTTGCATCTCCAGTGAATCGAGTCACCAGCAAACATCCGCTCTAATGTAAACAACTGTGAAGTTTTCCATGTATTCTACTATAAATTTCCTATATGGCAGTAGGATAAATGTAGAGCCTTACTTGAAGCTCTGGTACTTTCCATTCTGTGTAATTTGGTGGATGATGGAATGAGATGACAAGGATAAATTGAAATGATCAACATGAATTCTCCCAAGGGGGATTGAAAATTAGCTAGTAGTCTCATCCACACCCACCCAGTTTTGCAGGGAAATCAGTTCAGTCATGATGGTGATTTGTATAGGCAAATATATTTGATAGAGTGTACATATCTGGTGGCTATAGAAATAAAATTGTAGCCAGTAGCTGCTCTTCGGAATTTTGTGTTGTGTTTGTTTGTTTTAAATTTTTACATTTGTGACACAAATTTTCAAATAATAAAGCAATTTATAAAAACAAATTCAACACAGTTGCTATTTCTTTCCCTCCTAATTGTAAGTTGGGTTTGCTGCCTTCTATTTCAAACTAAAATTTACACTTCTGAATTAAAAGAGATATAATTTGCAGTCGACTGATGCTCCCAGGATCTTTTGTCAAAAAAGAAAGATATGACAATAGGTACGATGAACTTTACTAATTAGACGTGCTAGAAACTTCACTCTCATCACAACAAAACACGATGCGTCGACGGTGTAATATTTCGTGTAATAGTGGGGTTCATGTTGAAAGTCTTTAATTCAGTGTTTCAAATTCTTCCTGTAGTCCCTAGCCAATTACTGCAGAAAAGTTTTAGACAAGGAATGAGAACCGAATAACGAGCTGCTATTCAGGCAAAGGAGAAAGTGAGACTGAAACAATTTTCAGGGTGTACGCGGATCCTATTCATTTCATCCAGTCTGAAACTTTTTTCAGGAGGGGAAAGTCGACGAGATTGGAATCCATAAACTTGGAATTAAGGTATGTTTTGTTGGTTTGTCTAGAAAAAGTGCACCATTTTGCTGGTTTTGGGTAACTTCGTTTCGTTCTTTAGATGCTGCTAGCACGTGCAAGCTTGACATACCGATGTTGTCATTTTTGAGGTGTTTAGAAAATTTGTAAAGGTCAGAGGTTTTTAGCTTACACTTCTTAGACTTAGTTTCAAAGCAGCTCATCAGTTACACCAAACTTAAGATTTATTATGAATTCATCCAACATCCAAATTAGGTAGATAAAAATTGAAAAGCCATGTTTGGAAGATTTAAGATTATTATGATAATGCATGGGATACCAATAAATCTTCTTCTTCAATCTTCAATCTTCCATAACTTTGTACCATTCTTTGCATGCAAATCAACCAACTAAATTTTGCACAAGAAAGAAATACGAATCAACCTGACAAGAGAAAACACTCAAGCTCCATATTGCTCCATACAATTTTCAGACACACTCTGTTTTGTGTTGCATATAAATCTGAAAAAATCATGTAAAAAACGTAGTCACAGCAGTGTTTTTGCCAAACAGTAATCGATCACGTTCACAACCAAACTTATAAATTCAATAGTCTTATTTTGCCCATTTATATTTGTTTTAGTTTGCAAAAACTGGGATAAGTGAATGTGTCAAAATAAAAAAGTGTTCCTATACATACGTTCGAACATCTATTTGGTTGCACATTGCTTTCTCTTCTTCTTTTTGCAATAGGGATTTCGTTTGAGTATTAAATATTCGATGAAAGATTTGCATTGAAACTCCTGTCACACAAATAACATTTCTTTACTTTAAGAACAGTATCTTACAAGATGAAGAAGCGGTGTTTTGAAAGTGCATGCCTTTAAGCGAGCAAAGAACGGGGAAAATCAATAAATGGCATTTAACGATTTATTGACTTTTTACTTTGCAAATTTTCATTTTGGTTTCTGACTATTAGTAGGACTACAAGTCCGCTTTGTTCTGTGCAAATAATGCATCCAAAAAGTAGTAGCGATGAAATCTTGGGTAACATAACACGTATTTTTACAGGTTTTCTCTTTCTTCGACAACATTTAAAATTGTACTACTTCACGTTCCGTTTGAAAGGAAATGCATTAATGTTTCTAAGCATCGAACTCTCCACCGTTTGTCGTTCATCTCTTGATATTTCAGATTTGGACGACTTGCTACGTAATTTCGTTTTCTGTTGGAAATTGTTTCTGTCATAAAATTCTCTTGAGAAGGTAAAAAGGTCACAGATGTGCTCCATATAAGCAAATGTGTTTAGTATTTTTAAACACTAATACTTCAGTTGCGATGAAAAGTACACTTTAGCTTTATCTTAAACCTAGAGATTGTGTATTAGAATGCAATAAACACATTGGCGTATTGGTAGCCTTTACTTTCACTTCAAATGATGTTGTATGTTTGTGACGGAAATTTAATAAAAGCCAGAATATGTTTTATCAGACGTAAAGTGAAGTTATCTGGCATCGTCGTAAACTAAAAATGTTTCTGTTGAACTTCTAATTTCCAATTTCTCTGAAAACAGCCGAGCGTATTTAGAAATTTGAGGGTCATTTATTGAATAAAATAGTTAGGTGGACTCGGGGACCATTTACAAACCTGCTTTAGCTACCAGATTTGTGATTTAAAATGGAACTGATTTAAAGCAACACAGATGTACATAAAACACCGTGCCGGTTTTAGGAGAACCTTAGTCAAATGAAGCATTACCGCAACACTTGTATTTAAAACATCCATTTTTCTTTATCCATTAAACTCTAGTTTCGGACATTCAGAACAGTGTATTTTTAGATGCATTTTCTTTTTCCGGAAACGAGTGAAAGGTTTTCTAAAATAAAAAAAACGAATTTCGTTTCTATGCCAATGTACTTCAACAAATAAATTTGATTGCGAAAACCTTAGGTAGCGTATTTTGTATCAATAATGCTACGCGTTTATTTCACGACATGCAAATATATTCACAGATTGAAATCCCACTTTCTTATGTATTCACTGAGGCAGATAGTGATTTGTTCCCATTTTAACAGAAGCATCAGAACGGTGTCAAAATTGGTTAATTAAATCATGTAATGTAAAATGTAAATGTGTTTTTGCTACAAGATCGTAAATCCTTCACTCAGCCAACCAGAACCATGAATATTTAGAAGGGTTCTATAATTTAGGTATGTCATGCATGCACCTCCTCGCGTAAATGAGTGGCAGGTCTTCCAACGACAGCCACATTTCCTTCTAAAAAGCGATTTTGTAATCACAAACGGGAATTGGAATGTAAATTTCAGGAATCTAAGAACCTCATGTGTAACCGAGGTGGAGCTCATTGAGAGATACACAAGCATTTAAATTTGCTCCGTATTCAGGATGAGGTTGTGTGGATGTTTTATGCATTCCTTGGGAAATTGCTAAGCTCCGGGGATGCTGCATTCCTTCTTTACTAAGAACATATTAGGAGACACGAAAATGACAAGGAAACGGTTGGCGACAACACGTTTTGGAATATCACAGACATTCCATTTGTATACGTATAACGTTTACTCTTGAATAAAAGGAGAAATCTTAATAAAGATTTAGCAATACTGGTGACTTCATGATGTGTTATAGAAATACATATCAACATAGACATAATATTTAAAAAAAGGTTTACCAAAACAATCGCAACACGTGCTTAAGTAGAAAAAATAGGAGGAGGATAAGACAGATAAATGATCTGATAAGTTAAGAGAAATAAACATCGGGAGAGTAGACTAAAATTCTAGCTAAAGCCAATCTCCTTTCGACATTAATTCGAGAATATAATGGGCACAGATGGAGTGTTGTGGAGTTCAAGAAACTAAGATGTGAACTGGAATGCGAGCATAATTTTACTCTGTTGACCACAATTTATAACAGGATGAAAATATGCGTTTAAAGGTTAACCTCAACATTTATTTATGGTGTTCTGTGGAACTTGGTTTAAAATTATTACAAAATATTTTGCCAACCTCCATTCCCTCATTTCACACCTAAGCAATACTTGTGAACCCACAAATTTTCTCACAAAAAGTGTACATTGCTACAACTGTAAATAAAATCAATACGTTTCACATTTTATCATGCGTGTATGCAAAAATTCGGGATCCTTAGCGACGGTAGATTCCAATATTCTGGGAACGCATAAGTGACACGACAAGTAACCATTATAAAACGTGATGATTAAGCAGTTTTCGTGAAAGCAGACGAAGATGTTATGGAAGAGATCATGTCTGTACATTGAGGGGAAAATTGGAAAATGTTGGAGTTGAGTAGCAAGCAAACACACAGCTCACGTTTGTTTGCATTGAACCTCGTCTCCCCTTTCTGGTTTCTTGTCAATAAAAGCTTGAAAGCGAGAGATATGAATACAAAAGCCAGCCGAGCTCTCTGAATTCATTCAGATTGATGCGTACAAAATACTTTAGGAAAACTCAAAACCATTCACGAAAATCGAGGTAAAATCCTTCAGTTTCACCGAGGGAGATGACATGCCTCAAAATAAAGTACTATCATCAGTACGCGAATTTTTATTATGCCATTTCCAATTTCCAAAAAACTCTCATACTCACAAAATATTGCGTAGAACGTGTGGTTCGTGACCATACACACTTGCTTGTAGCACAAGGGATTTTCCAGAAACAACGCAACCGAATATTTTCCTTTGGATTTATGCTAACGGTGCAAACAGAGGTTTTGCAGAGCAATGTATTATTTTCTCCATTCTCTCACAATACGGATGACTACGAGATCTATTTAAATCCTGGGAGAAAGCAGGTAAACTGCTTTTCCCAATAAATTTCAATTGCTTTTGCTTAGCCGGTTGTAAAAAAAACTACGCATAATATTCTTCTGCATTGCTGAAATCGAAAAATGAAAAAGAAACCCCTTTGTTTTACGTTTAGCACTTCAATATCAGATTTTCCTACCGGTTTTACGCATACTTTCTATTATTCAGGAAGTTGTGGCTAGAAGAGTAGCCCAAAATTGCACTTTTAAAAGGAGAAAGCATGAAAAAGAAATGATGATAGGATATGGGGGTTCTTTTCTGCATTGTGGTATTTTCCTTAGTTTTTATCAAGATGAGAATTTGGTTCGAAGGAAGGGCAGTAAGGTGAATTGCTCTTAATGGCCTTTCCCTTCACTGCAGATGAGACGAAATGAGCAACGTAAGCCATGGGTAATGAAAGGATATCTAGGTTTTCGGATTTTCTACTACCATGATGTCTCCCTTGTGGTTGTTGTTCCAGGAAAATGTGGGGAATAGAAAGGTAATAACGTTGGACATTTATTAGAAAAGACTTTCACGCTGAAGGGATTAAGACGGTTTGTCGAGAAAGCAGAAGAAAACATAATCTTTCATCGCTGTCATCCTTCCCAATGCATTTCCAACCAGGCTAAAAAGGATGAAAGCACTGGCCGGGGTTAAAATGGGTTTATTTTATAATACACAAGAATACAACGAGGGGAAGCTTCCTTGATGTAGTAAATCAACCGATTCTGAATTCTAATGGAATTTTTCCTTATCGCGTTTCAACGTTGAGTGAAGAAAGTGGATGGGATTTGGTGATAGAATGTTACAAAACGTATTTCCTCGTTTACCTTGCTGAACAACTGTGCTGATTCATATTTACTTGTGTAATCTTTACACAGCAATACTTTACTACAATAATTTCAGTTTTTGGCAAGCATATGCCTGAAACGTTTAGTGCGGTAACTAATCCCAAATTTTGGAAAAACTCGAACATACCTTTATAAATTTGTCCCCCTTCCATCAATCCATTTTGAAGTAGAATTGTCACGAAATAAACCCAAACTTTTCAAGAAAAGAAGGAAGTTGTTCGGCATAATATGACATAAAACTCGACAGTAAAAATATGAAACTCACACACAATAGCTCCCATTTCACGAGACAAAGATATCACTCATAAACAACAGGGTTTCTTTAACCAATTTTTATAGCGTATTGTTCCACTCCAGCGTGGCAACCGAGTTGTGAATAGGTTGATGAAAATTTCCGCAATAAAAAACAGAGACGGTGGCTTTATTCAAAAATATTTGGTTACGTTACGCAATAAATTCCAGCCGAATTTCGGATGAAAGGGTAAACTTTTTTATTGCCGCTGACACAAAGCTTGAGCTGGAACATATACCAACAAACTTTCCCCTCCTTGTTAAAAAACTGATGGTGGAATTTCCATTCCCGTCATAACCATGATGACATGAGTTATCCCGCTACATAACATTTTATATCCGAGAGCAACAAAACAAAGTTTTTCTCAAAGAATACAAAGCAGGTGGTAGCAGGTGTCGATTTCAAATCCGCACTCACAATAAAACATTCATCACAATTCGGCACAAAGAATTTTTAATAATGTATTCAACTCTTGGGTTTGCAGCCCTGTAAAAGCGTTACGTGTTCAAAGCAAGAAAAGAAGGCTTCCGTTTTATTAAAAACGTCTTGGATAGAGAAAGCCAAAAGATTTGAGTGGAACGGAGGAGCGAGAAAGAGTGATGATGATGATATTGTGATCAGACCGAAAATTGATGATTTTGTTGTAATAAAGAGATGATATGAAATATTGTTGGACTTTCTTCTTTCCTGCTGCTTTCCATTGATTTATGTCCTCATATGTTGAAGAGTTGCGAGCTAGGCTTTTCTAATTAAAACCTTGCTCAGTTCACTTTCATCTTGTCACGTCAGCCAGAACAATCCCTGATGAGAATCCCATTCTCTTTTAATAATGGTGTACACGTGGGGAACTTTAACAATGTTTCCATAGTAAGAGTTTGGATTTAATAGAATAAGAG
Source organism: Orchesella cincta (assembly GCA_001718145.1). Lineage (NCBI taxonomy): Eukaryota > Metazoa > Arthropoda > Collembola > Entomobryomorpha > Orchesellidae > Orchesella > Orchesella cincta. The sequence continues at coordinate 40,511 of LJIJ01001311.1, forward strand.
AAACATCGAGCAGGAGTTGTTGCTGGATGAAAGGAGAAAGTGAGACTGAACTAGAATTTGGAAGAGCTAACTGATCTTGTTGAGCAGGGAAGTTTGATGCTGGGTTGGGGAAGGATGCGACAGTCTGCATGGAAAGGCAGATGAAACGTCTGTGTAAGTAGTTTGAGGAAAGGGAAAGTCATTCCGAAGGATGAAACATGGTTACGGACGGACGGTAACGGTACGTGTAGCGAACATGATGTTGATAATAATAAAATACGGTGTGTGAACACTTCCTAAGTGGCTGTGACGCTTGTGATAAGATGATGCGTTGGATGTATACGACTATATCGTAAAATAAGACGTGTGGAATGCGAGAATGTGAAGGCTTTACAGAAAAGTTCAATAAATATAACTTTTAATATAAAAAACGTAGTGATTCTTGTCCTTTGACCAATTCGGCGGTCGTTGACCAAACGTGGTAACATAAAGCTTGGCAAACATATTTCTTTAATAAATTCTAAACAAAATTGATATTGTTTCTGGAATGCATAGCTTTTCATTTGGTTGCTTGTTACTAAAAACAATTCGGTGTCCAGTGGATGAAATTAGGCTATTTTAAACAATTCAGTTTGGCCATCGTCACATTTTTTTGTGTTTGGTTTTTACAGGCACCATTATTTTTCCCGCAGCAGTTGCACATAAATACTACAAAAGGTAAAAGGAATGGATCCTTTTATCTAATCAAAACTTTCATCACTTTTAGTTCTCATTGTGCTAAATGAATATTTGTATCGCACGTGTCATGTCTGGTTTTTCAAAGACAATCTTTGACCTGCCGCATGTGTAAATTTTATCAAGTAAAATGCACACATTCCTCTTCGTCTTTTTTATCTAAAAAATGTGACTCTCAAGAAAACGCCATTTTATTTAAATAATTTTTGTAGATGAAGTGAATCTCAAAATTGTAATATAAATGTGGTTTATCTCAAGTGGAAAATGTAAACATTTGTAGATGTGTTTTGAGAAGTGAAATGTAGAATTTTTTACGGAATATTACCACTCAAGTAATATTACAAAGTGACGGTTTATCCCACGTTTTCCCTCTTCAGGGCCGGAAATTGCCGTCTTGTCGACTAGCAGCATTATTCGTTTACCGTAATGGCATTCCAGGAAAAGAAGAAATTTTCATTTCCGAGAGTTTTTTGGGAAATGAAAAATTCTCTCAAGTGACTTTCACCACGAAACAAATTGCCATCTTTGGATTCTCCGTAATTGGGTAAATGTAATGCGTTTTTGAACAGAAGCCGAGTATAAAATGAGGTCTGTAACATTATCAGATTATGAATCATCAAGAGTAAGTACGAGTATTTGTAACTAGAACTCGGAGAAAAAATACACTTACTTTGGGGAAATTGCTACAAGAATATTTGTGAAATGGGAATGAAATGTTGCTTAACAGTTTGTTAACGTGTTTAGTGGGAGCATGTAATTGTGATGGTATTACAAAGTTACAAGTCATGAAAGTATTCCAAGTGGAGCCCATGAAAAAGTGAGCACATAAATATTTGCTTCAGGCAAATTGTCTCTTGGGGATAATCTTCCGTATTAAACACACCTTTTGCAAATAGCCATAGACTCACAGTCAGACATCACATTTTAGAACACATCATCAACAAACATCCGTTTTTATTTGGGGAGTACTCAATTTTGCAATAGATTCGCAACGACACACACGAGACATCGAACCGGGATCTTGTAATGTTGACATGACAAAGATAAATTGGATGATAAACGTTAATATTTTGCCCAAGGGAACTGAAAATTAGCTTCCCGTCTCATTTTCCATCTATCGAGATGTAATCGTCAAAATTAAATTGGTTTTATAGACAGCAATGTTCCTTGAATATTTAGGTTTGAAGAAAGTGGATTAATGATTGGCAGGTTTTTTTTACCAATAGTTTTAATACTTTTATAAGTGTGGTCCTCAAAAATAGGGAAATCACAATGAAGAAATTAATGTCGTGTTCAGCATGAATTTCACAAGTATTTTCATTTTTTATTTACCAATTTATTTTTCATAAATGAAGCTATTTTGGCAGCAAACAGCAGATTCCTGCTCAAACATGAAATTCTACTTTCTCCTACTTTGAGACTTGAATAAAATTGATAATTGTATAGCTTTCTATTGAGTCAGTCGTTTTGCTACCTTAAAACGAGTTGCAAAAAACTACTCAATTCCAGTTCAACATGATGTTTGCTCACTGCTTAACAACTTAGTAGGTATAATGCATCTAATCATGAGGGTTTGAATATAAGAGGAAACCGAATTATATAAATATCTGCTTCCGGCAAATAAACATGACAGTGCCATTACAGAAACATCATCTCCTGAGGATACGAATTCAATTTCTCATCTACACACATGCGAAGTTTTATGGTACTGGCGTTTCATTTTTAATCAACGACGAACATCGGTTTTTCATGCAGTAGCAAACTGTTTTTGCGAAATTTTAGTATAGTATAAGCTGTCATATCGAAAGTATACATATTGTGTATTTATGACATGGCTGTTGTTGATGTCTACATGACAGAGATAAATTAGGTAATCAACATTACGAAAAATTGCGAAAGAATTGAAAATTTGACACGCATTTCATCTCTCTACTCATCTACACTCAATAGACAAATTATCCAAATTAAGAACATAACACTATCATGCTGCTCTAGGACTTATTATTGAACAGATAAATAATTGACAGTACAGTTTTACTAAGTCAATTTGGAAGCTTCAATAATGCATATGATACTTTGGTGATTTAATATTAACCTCATGCAATCGCTTAACAACTGGATATAAGTTCGGTTTCGATTTAAATTAATTGGAACTTCGAGATGACGAGTTAATTTGAATTCAAATCAGTTAGGAATTAAATTAATATTACGAAACATTTTTACTAATAAAACAATAGCTTCTACAAATGATACTTACACTTTTACATATTATTACTTATATTTATTATAATTTAATGCTAATCACCTTTTATTTATTATGCCGTTGTATCACCTATGCAAATATTGGTAAAGCGTGAATAATGTTGAAAATGTTTTTGTTATCTTTGTGAATGGTTACGTTAGTTTGTCCTGCTGAAATAAATTCAGTGAAGACAACCAATGTTATAATGTTCTTGTAGGGAGGCAAGCTTTTATAAGATCAGCAAGATCTGTCTGCCTAGCTGCAGTTGCATGACATTCCGGCTGGTAGAGAGTAACGATCGGGGGAAAATAGTGAAAATATGGTATTCATAACGGTCATATAAATGAAAATCATTGTAGCTAGTTTTTTAGGCGTGAGGAGTGCTTCAAATCTATTATAATTCTGATCAGAGGCGCCGCAACGGATTTTCGCATACAAAACGTGAAATTTTCTAACAAATTTTTTCCCCCTATTAATGCATTTCTTATGGGATTTTCAAATTCCAGGGTGGACAAATCCCCCCGTTTGCGACCCCCACAAAAATCAAATAAGCTATTTACAAAAGGAGCAAACTCTTCCCCATGCAAAATAATTTATATAATTATAGCAGACGCAAGCCAGATACAGGGAAACGTATACAGGCTCTCGTCACCCGATACCATATTTCGTTTGCGAAAATACAAGCAAACAACTCCGGTGTAGAAATTAAGTTTGCAATGAACGATAGAGCTACATACCACTTAACAGCGGAAACAAACTTGCAAAGTTTTAGTTAGAAAATAAATACTTTCAGCTCAGCTTAGAAAACAGCTGGAACTGGAGGCGTTTCTGAATGTTTGCTCGGCTGTAATTTAGATGGGAAATGGATGAATTATTTCGCCATTTATTATTTTATTTTGATTTTCCTTTACGTAAAGGGCACCAAGTAGTTTTGTCCATCTAGAATCAGGAAAGTATGATTCTCAAATCAATTCATTATTTTGTCATTCGGGAAGAAATGTTAGTAGCTTATATCCGGAGATGGAATCCAAGGAGAATAAATATATAATTTATATTAATGAGTTATATAATACATGACTAAGGCATTTTGCAGAATGATTTCCTACAAATATGACGTATCACACCAATGTCATTAAGCATCTAGCACCAAAATGAAAACTTTATTGAAACCGGGAAATTGTCTTTTCTTTAATTTAATTTGTTTGAAGTTTGCATGCGGAAATAATATTACTTTTCAGTATTTTTTCATTAATGAAATACTCCGTCATTTTCCAGTTAGTTGAAATTGAGCAGTAAAAAATCTTCTTTGCACTCACACAGATCTACAAGCATCCCACAAACACATATAAACTTGAAAGCTGTCCCAACTTAACTCTTGTTAAGTTCAGTTTTTGTAGAACGTAATTAGGTTATTATAATATAATTCAAATGGCAAGAAACTAATGAATTGTGATGAATAAACAATATTTGTTATAGTTTGATGATAATAGAAATCTAAATACATTATTACTAACAGATTAATATGTAAATACTGTGTATTCCTTTCAATGTAAAATGGCTACATAATCTACCACTAATTTTTGTGATATACTATTTTCTACTCAACAGTGTTCGAAATGGCAATAAATGGGCACTACTGCAATGCCGGCATTACTTGCAATTGACTGACAAAATAAGGAATTATTGTCTGCAATATTGACAATTAGTTTTCAATAATTACTCTAAAATATTAATTTTTAAATAAATAGAGCAATATGAATGTAATTCATGCTTCATAGTATTTACACGAGACTACTTTTAAATCTAAACGTCATCATTTAAAAGCTTTAAATCGAAACAATTACTTGTAATAGGGAAAATATAGTTGCCTATGCCATTGGTCACACACCATGTACTTTACATGTATTTTATATGGGGTAAATATTGCCAAATATTAATACCAGTCATTATTGTGAATATTGTCATTTATAAACCAGTCAGTGGCAAAATACCAATATTGCCGGCAATTTCCGGACACTGCTACTAGGACCACTTTGCTTGAAAAACAAGGAAGATATCTCTGTAAGCAAATCTGATAAAATTCGGTGGCCCTCGTCCTGTCTACACACATGAAAGAGCCTGAGTAAAACAAACGGGTCTACACTCCTTGCAAATTAGCCATCCACTGCTTGCTGACACCTTTCCGTTGTCTCCAGGATAAGGCTCTCCAGAGGGAGTATCAAAGCGACGACTTCCAACATCCACAAAACGCAGTAATAAACTCGATTGTAGCAAAAATTATAAATATCATAAAGGAAAGCGCAACTGCTGGAACCTTCTCGTGAAAAAACAATACACAAATAAACAGATATAACACAAAACTGCTGCAGCACACAACTGGATCTAAGGCCAGAAGAACTGTTGATACACTTGTTGTGGAGATTACACAAGTTGAAGAGTTCTGTAGGATGCAGTAATTTTTTCAATGTTCATCAAACGACTCATAAGGACTCTACAGGATTATTTACTGATTGTTTGCAAGATGCGGTATGGTATTAGAACCAGGTGACGGGATAATATGAAAGGAAACTATGGTTCCTGCTATGTCACTAAATCAAGTTGAATAGCATCATGATAAAGGTCCATTAGAGGAAAAAGTGTTAGTGTGAGTGCATGAGAAAGTAGCAATAGATGCGACACATGGCTTTTCATCCATTATATCTTTAGACAACTATTTTGTGATGGTATAGAGATTAGGACATGCTCTCCCTTCCGGTGTCTGGTGCAAAAGGAAATAATCTATACGGGGGCAAATAGTGAATATAAAGTAACACGAAGTGGACTAGAATACGCGTGAGACAAATGTATAGACGAGCTATTTTCGTTAGTTTTTCGATAGCGTATACTAAAGAAATGATTCTGGCCTAAAACAGTTTATGCAATGCATAATCGAATGTTATGTTCTCTGAATGTATATAAAAGATTGAAAGACCACGCCTATTTACAAGAACAGGCAACTTCACATCGCGAGCAGATAACATTGTTCTAAAAAGTTGTTGTTGAGCACAGAGAAGCCATTAAATACAAAGCAAAAACCGCCCTTGTTACCGCAATGGCCGTCTGTCCATGATCTCTACTCTTCTGAGATAGAAAATTCAAATATTAACAATTCGCTATATCGGGTACATACATCTTGCTTCTATGAGCTAGTTAGAGGACAGATCAAAATAGCTCTGTAAGCGATCGTAATTTTATACTACATCTCAATAGATTGTTACAATGAAGAAATCATAGTGAAACTGGCGTTATCAAATTCCTATAATCCTCGCACTATTGTCTCCCATGAATTCAAAGGTCCACTGAACGGGAATGTGAGCGCGATGAACCAGTCCGTAGGCAACTAGCAAAATTGAAGTTTGAAATTTCTACCAATTATATACCTACTGTATAGCTGTACCTAGAATCATCAATGTCTGCATAGATACGTACAGAGTTCTGGTTTGGTCTTAAGGTATAATATCTAAAGCGACAAAGATCAGAACATGAATCTTCTGATGCAGTATCAATATAATAATAGATTGGCAAGTATGTGATATAGTAGTCAATTAACAAGACTATAATTGATACAATATGGTAAATAGCACTAGGAACCAAACGAATATTATTTCCGTCATTGGTATTCAATGTGATCTAAACACTTCATATTTAAAATGTTCATATCATGAATATACTAATAGTTCCTGGTTATTAGGTATCTGGTTCTTCAATCCTTACTCTGAATCAAGGTACCAACACTTATACTTCATAACCTATAATAATGATAATACTGGAAATACCGCATAAGCCTGTTTCCTGTCATAAAGACAATACATAAAGGTTTTTTAACTTATATATTTTTGGCATGGCCACGCTATGAAAAAGAACAGAATGTCAATTAAGTTTCATCCTAATTCTATATGACTAGTGTTAATTGCATTGATCATAGCACCGTATATATTCAATTTCAAATCCAAAATTTCTATATAAACTTTTCCTGCCATGCTGAGAATATCATAATAAAATATATATCGCTTTTCCCGTTCATAAAATTGGAATTGTTGAACTCTTAGTTGTGCTAGTTATATCTGTTGACATATCACGAAAATATTTGGTGGAAAAGACATGAAAATCGGTGAAGTCTGTTTCGCTCAGCAATTAGGCATGGCGAGAACTGCTGGCCCAGTCAATCATGTATGGTGAATGTTTGCTTCCACATAGAGGAAACAAGAATGGATGCACGGCCATGACATGATGCCGCTACCCTCTCATTATTTTATTGCGCAATTATGGATATGCAAATTAATGATTAAGTAATAAGTGATTTATAAAAGGCAATCTAGTAACGATCTGCATCCATACAACAAAAGACCATTCGGAACTAACTAACGAGTGAGTGTACATTTACGAAAATTTTCACAATTTACAAAGTATTTGTGACTAACCTAATTAAAACGTTAAGACATGAAAGAAGTCATACAGAGTTTACACATTGGAAAGACAGCAAAACTGAGCTGGTGGTACTCGAAGCAAACATTAAGAACGAGAAGTGGCGTGTCTTTTCTTTACAACAAAGAAACGCCCACTTTTACCCATAATTTGAAAGGCAATTCAAACATCACTCTATCTCTTTTACCTAATCTACCACTGCGAACACTTTTAATTAGAAGTGCCTTTAATTCCACGCTCTTACAATGCAATTTTGAAACAACAACTAATACCAAATATAAAATTCCCAAAAAAGTCCAACTACAACTGCTGTAAACCCAGTGATTCGCCAATAAGCGCCGAACTTTAATGTTTTAACAGTGTGAATATTAACCTATAACGTACTAATCAACTATAAAGAACAAAAGCTGGGAAGAAACTGGTTTGAAAAATTTCATTGAAAGAAGCATTTCACAAACCGTGTGTGGTTAATATATCCGTAGTAAATCAGGTGAGTTGCGGTGGCATTCTTGTTGTCCACGTCCTGTAAATAAATTGATGAAAAATTATCATAAATAGCACGCAACAAGATAAAAAAATACGCATGTCAATTACTTCAAGATTAAATCCAAGGTTCATTAAGAGTTTCCAAATGTACCACAATGACAAAACAATACGATACTCAATGCTCCCCATTGAAGTAGCTCTACCAATAGCTCAACCGCAACTAATAGAACAAATGGCCAAAACTGTTTTTCATATTTCCAAACATTTAAAGGCAACAATTTGGTTAGAAACCAAACACCTTTCCGAGCATAAACTGTTACTGCACAAACTAACTGCAGGACTGACTAATCATAAGGGCGAGGCATGCGAATGCTATATTCCGAACGCGTCTCCTATTTTGGAATTCCTTTGTACAGAAGTAACCTGCAATAAAATAATGCCGAAATTTAAATTATTTGTTGCTAATTTTAAGATTAACAAACTTGAGATGTATTACGTTCCATTCTCCATGCAAAAGCAATCGTTTCGTTGAGCTGCTTAGGAAAATCCTCGTGTTTCAGAAATATTGAATACTGAATGGAGATGCAGAAGATGGTGATTACAGTCCACAAAATATGTAAAATGAGCATGTCAAATTTTTTATCTTCAAATAGGATGGTGTTTCTTTGTGTAAATGTCCATATTGCTCGGGTGCAATAAAAAAGGATTAACGATTGATTAAATTTCCAAACGAACTGACTACGCCCTTTTGGGAAATGGCGCAACTTTTCTTTCCTAA
>LJIJ01001312.1:0-49166 GCA_001718145.1 Orchesella cincta
GAATGGTGGAAAGAAAATGGTGCGAACAAGGCCCCAGCAAACGGAGGATGCAAAATCCACCGTCACCGCCACCCGAACCTCCCACCAACGGAGACGGACAAAGAAAGGAGTTGTGAAGAAGCGTAATAATGTGCACCAACTACGACGGACGAGTGGAAGAAGCGACACCACCAACAGCGTCCAAAGGCCCGATACCGACGCTCAAGCAGCTGACTCAACAGTTGATGACGCTTGTCCAATCATTGGCGCAAGCAGTCAGCTAACGGACAAATTAGTCAACATTTACAAGGAGACGCTAGGCCACCCATCAGCAAAGCACATACCTCCACCTAGACTGGCTACCCAGATCGGATGACGCATCATTCCAATTTCGCGATTGGAAGCAAGAGGTGAAAACGACTTTGTCAGACACACAAACAGATACTCCAGTACCTATCGATGCTCAGCATGGGATCCCTACGTGCGGCTATTCGACTCTGAATGGACAATGTTTGGGAATTCATCTCGTTTGAAGATAAGGCCGGATAGTCGCAATTGTTGAAGTGCTAAAGCTGATGGAGGCGTACATTCGCAGAAGGAGAAACCCACTCCTGGACCGACAAGAATTCCACCCGCCGAGATCAGAACGCTGGAGAATGCCGTGATCGTTACTACGCTGCCTAAGGGTATTGACATGATGCCTTGCAGCCAGCGAAGCTAAGTGCATGTCAACCATACCCCGGAAAGTGTGAATGCGGTGAAAAACTTGATTCTCCATGAAGCTCGCAGACATCCGCATACGTGATAGGTTTATGCGCCTGCGGGATAAGGAAATGCAAAGAAGGGTCCTGGCGGAGCAGTACGGATCTGTACTGACGATGGACAAAGTCTTGTCAATATGCACAGCAGTGAGAGATTCTCCATCAGCTGGATTTTCCCTTGGGTGCATCTGGAGCGTATGGATGTAGAGGTAAACAACGCTCATCGGGTACAAAAATACTTCAAGTCCGTACATTTAACCATGCCCCCGAGTACAGAGACAAATGCAATGGTGCGGAGGAACTCGACATCGTTACGAGAATTGTGCCGCTCGTAACGCTAAGTGCAGCCACTGCAAACGGATTGGACATTACGAAGCCGTCTGCTTCCAGAAGCTCCGTACAGCAAATCAGGCTATCGAAAATCCAGCATACAACAGCAATCAAACAGGAGCCACAAATGGGGAACTGTGAGCATCTTCAGGGCTGGAAAAAGCGACAACTTATAACAAATACGACGCAAATAGTTTGACATGCATAATAGGGGAGTGTGGTTACCCGACACAGGCGCTTGTGACGGTTGATGCAATTAGTAGTTCAAGACATCTGGTGCCGTTGGGGATAAAATGCCGAGAGGCTCAGCGGATGATCAACGGGAGTATGAGAGCAGAAGTTGGACGCGCTAACGTAGCACGCACTGTCGGCGTTGCTCCATTATCAGCTAGTAATCGAAGGTTAACACAGCATGACAAGACCCACGACATTCAGTAGTGCGGAAGTGTCGGAGTAAGCTGTCTAACCGCACGCTTCATCTACAGGCCGGTCGGTATTGCTCTCGAAGCTGCTTCTCACGATTCTAATCAACCGAGATGTCTGGCCAACGAGGTTCAGAGAACTAACTGAAAGATTGCCGGTCGAAGGCTCAGTGAAGAAAATATGGAACATATCGTTATCATCTGGGAAGTAAAGCATTCCCATCGAGATTCCCAAACCCACAAGCATGGTATAAGGATACAAAATGAAAACTTCCGAAACGCGAAGAACCGAGGCAGAAAGGCCTGTTGGATGAACAGATCGAGACTATGAAGCACGAAGGACTGGAGCACCGATGAAAATGATCTGTCCGGACGCCAAACTCTGCGCGAGTAGCGAAGGCTTACACACCATGTGCCAGGCGGCGTAGAACAAGGGATAGGAGGAACGCCTCGGATAACATGACAAATAAGGCATCGAGTATGATAGCAGTGCCACGTCGGAAGGGTTTGACTGGTGCACCTTCGATGGTCATTAGTACCCAAGAGAAAGGCACAACGAGCCCCGAATTCGACATGGAGTCTTCACCGGGACTTCATAAGTATTGTGCGAAGCACCGAGTGTTCCAGTGAAAGTCCCAGGGAAGCCGTAGCAAGGCCAATCGCTCACCTGAATAGAGAGAATACTTCACACCGTAGATGCAACGGCAATGGATAATGGCATGCGTGAGACGAGACAGCAAGAAGCTTAGAGAAGAGGTTGCGGATCAACGGCACACCATGGTATGCTTTTCGCTATTGGCCGAATGTTATGGACGCTATATCTGTATGTTATGAGTATGTAGCACCACACACACCCACTCTCGCCAGAATCGTACGAGGATCAATTTTCTCAAATTTTATGAAGTAACGACTTTGGCATAACCCAGTACACCCTCAATTACACACGATTTCACCACTGAGGAGAGCTGTTAACGCGATAAAAAAGAGATAGAGTGGTAGTGGGTTAATAGCACCACAGCTCGTTCAATGACACAGTTATTATTGAAAGGATGGACAGCAGTTACAAGATACAGGTTGCTAGTGTGGAGGGAAAGAGACAGACCCATTAACGCGATGCGGACATTATTGAGACAGAGGAAAAAACCACAGGAGTGCCCCGTATTGGTAGTGCTAGCTCAGCCATTCGGCCGAGATGAGAGCTCGAACTGTCGGAGCGAAGCCCAAAAATGACCTCACGCATCAAGGTTGTTTTGAAGTTGAGAACTGGGAAACTGCGTTGTAGTGCCTGGACAGAGGCTGGTGGACGGTGTCGTAATCGCCATCCTGGTAAACTCTGTAAACCCACACCACTCTAGCATGCCGTTTTCAAATTCTGGAACTTTATTTGCGTTCATGGCGTCTATTACCTGTGGGTCCAAACAACGTTGAATATGATCTCCATCACGCGTGCTTTGTAATGGGTATTACACAGCGTAGTCGTCCGTCATAAAGAGTTAATGTCGCTCGTAAACCGGATTCTCCTCCAGAACGTCTATATTGAGCCTTGATCGCCCGCGTCTCCCCCGTACGTGTACTTCGTCCTCCCGCGTCTGAAAATGCAAGTCCCCTATAATATGCGGCCGCAACATAAACACGAAAATAGTCAAACCCAATATCGGCGTGGTAGTGAAAGTTAGATCGTTTCTTGTCTGAACTGTAGGATAGTTTGAAGCTGCGCTATGGGCGAGTCGTGGACCAATTAATCGGTCATGGTTGCAGTGCATCTAGGGTGGGAAGTTATTTTCCATGGCTGGGATGTCTTGCTCTAACCGCGCTTCCCTGGTGGTGACTGCTGAAGGAACTTTCAGCTGGAAATACTCACTCTGGTCTTATCCGGCATCATATTACTTTTACATTGAGTGCCCGTTGAGATTCCGGCTTGTTGAATCGGGGCTCCGGTTGTAGCCATTTCTTGGTATAGATTCCATTGTTGAACCTGGGTGGCCAACCAAGTCACCGCTTCCCCGATCTTTGGACTAATCGGCCGCTTCAAAACTTATGCCCTTTACTTTTAGACGAGTTGGGCCTTTAACTTTGTTCATGTATCGCGCGTGAATGTAATATGTGGTAAAGCCTATGTATTCAATGAATTTCGTATGAGCAGGGTTTGGTGTCACACCGGAACGAAGATCAAATTATTCATCGGATCGCTCCAAGTCTTTAGGACCACAGGTAGCTGTCATCAAAGGCGTTCATGGTCTAGTCTGCTTGAGAATGTCATGATTGTATCTTTATCAGACTTGCTTGGAGTTATAGGAGGAAATGCTTCGATCGGGGAAGATTGCTTTTAATCCAGATGAATGAATGTTGATCAGTATTGCATATGGCTTCGACGGTATCCAATTTTTCAGTTAAGTCAAGACGGGCCAGAATCGCGTATCAGCAATGACAGTCCGAGAGCAAGTACAGCCTTGCTTTGCTGAGAACAGTGGGTTGACCAGCTTATCGAAACTCGCAATGAGTGTGTAATTGTCCTGCTGTTTAACTTGAGTAAAATGAGCTGATCGGAGGCAACGGGACCTAGGCTGCTACCGTTTAGCGCGTACACTTCCTGCTTATCCGTTGTCAGCTGAGCTTTGCTTTATCTCCAAGGGACAGGATGTCTTGAATACTCAATTGCATCAACGTCAGGCGCCTGTGTCGGGTAACCACATAAATACTTATGCATAGTCTTCAACTATTTATGCGTCGGTATTTGTAATAAGTTGTCGCTTTTTCCAGTCTGAAGATGGTCACGTTCCCATTGATGGCTCCTGGTTTTGATTGCTGTTGTATTTGCTGATTTGATAGCCTGATTTGCTGTAGTCGGAGTTTCTGGAAGCAGACGCTTTCGTAATGTCACAATCCGTTTGCAGTGGCTGCACTAGCGTTACGAGCGGGACAATTCTCGTAACGATGTCGAGTTCCTCCGCAGCCATTTGCATTTGTCTCTGCTCATGTCGAGGTGGTGCAGTATGGATTAAAATTGTAAGTACTTGTGAAGTCATTTGTAAACTGTAAGATTAGAGCGTTGAGTACCATCTTACTCCAACCGTCGGTGTCTGCAACACCAAGGCAAAAATCGACAGCTGAGTATGGGAGCTTCCACTCGCATGGGTGGGCATAATCTGAACGAGAAATTTAGTCGCAATGCGTTCTCATGTTACAGTATTCGTAGCTACGCTTGGGTGAATTCTTTGGACAGTGTCTTGCGCCAGGGAGCCCTTTCCTTGTTCATTTTTCGCTTACTCACTCAGGCAAGGCCGCGATAAACGCTAATCAGCGTATGGCGGATGTCTTGGAACTGTTCTAGAGATTCAAAAAAGGTTTTTACAAAAGCCGGCCAATTTCACAAGCTTATCTGCCTGGTGGGTAGTTGACAACCTAACTGTTTCTAATACAACCATTGCCACAGCTCTCACCTGCTCGTGCGCTGCAAAGGCACAATCCGAAAGCTTAGGGCAGCGTAGTAAACGATCCCGGATTTCCCAGCGTTCTGACCTTCGCGGTGGAATTCTGTCGTCCGAGGAGTGGGTTCTCTTGGGGCGAATGTACGCCTCCATCAGCTTTAGCACTTCAACAATGGACTATCCGGCTTATCTTCAAACGAGATGAATTCCACAACATTGTCCATTCAGGTCGATAGCCGCACGTAGGATCCCATGCTGAGCATCGATAGGGTACTGGAGTATCTGTTGTGTGCTGACAAAGTCGTTCCACCTCTGCTTCAATCGCGAAATTGGATGATGGTCATCCGATCTGGGGTAGCCAGTCTAGGTGGAGGTATGTGCTTTGCTGTGGGTGCCTAGCGTCTCCTTGTAAATGTTGACTAATTTGTCCGTTAGCTGACTGTTGCGCCAATGATTGGACAAGCGTCATCAACTGTTGAGTCAGCTGCTGTTGAGCGTCGGTATCGGGACCTTTGGACGCTGTTGGTGGTGTCGCTTCTTCCACCTCGTCCGTCGTAGTTGGTGCCACATTATTACGCTTCTTCACAACTCCTTTCTTGTCCGTCTCCGTGGTGGGAGGTCGGGTGGCGGTGACGGTGGATTTGCATCCTCCGTTGCTGGTGGCTTGTTCGCACCATTTCACTTCACATTTAAACTAACTTTTAATTAAATGTCGACTGCGCCATGTGGTGCGCCCGTTGTGATGATAAATGATAGACAAACGGCGCTGCTATCAGGTTCAGATTAATGATAAGTTAGCTTTACTACAATCAAATAACTACGTAACAAAGTATAGGAATGAGACGCGCAGTACACAGTATGAGTACGATCCATGAACAATCGATTCAATGGGTATAATGATGATCTGCTTCCCTCCTGCCTACAATCCTACAAAGCTTGCTGGCTCGGCTTCATGTGCGGTGTCTTCCAGGTTGACCGCGTGCACGTCTTTCCTCATTTACAGATGAAAAATGGAAAACAAACTCCGATAATTAGTTACGTGGGTTGTCATACCAAACTGAAACTGACTCTTTCCATTTATTCTCTATTGTTTTTCCATACGCAGAAAATATTAAAAGATAGACGAATTGTCTACATGAAAGTTATTTCCTTGAACCCTGTAATCAGTGGCTTCGACCAAAACGGCAGTTAGGGTCTGTTCTACGAAAACTAATTTAGCGGCACACTGTAATTTAATTTCGTAAAAATATCAGATAACCGTAATAAAATAGGAAGTTATGGAAATGGAGCAGCTACTTTTATCTGCGTTTCACGTAGTTGCTAATCAAGTTAGGAACGTATGCTTTTCTGGGTGCTAGAGAGCGTTAAATTTGATTAAGTGAGCACAAAACCTTTTTTCAATGATAATTAATGACGCACATCCCCGTTCTGCTTTTGCTTGGATGTTCAATCACTTCACTAATGGATGTCGATTTTCTGAAACATGCTGTTTTTTACTATAATAAAAACCGCAAGTATTATTCCATTGATACTCTAAATAGATATGATAATAACCAGCAGCTTTTTCCAATTATAAGAATATTGTTATTTTTGGTTTTCATGTTGGGGGCGTGTAATAGTGCCATATCCTAATATGCAATTGAAATTAATAAAAAAAACAGTCTATTTACGTTTTTACAAAAAAAACATTTTTACACTAACTGCTTGATTTTACATTTAGGCAACGTTGCTTGAAATTAAAAACGTTATGAATATTTATTTGTCCTCAATTTGAACGGATTTGCATAATTTTCTGGCTAGCAAATAACCATTTGCTTGTATTTTACTAGGATTTTACCGTATATACCAAAACATCTATGAGCCAATGGTCTATTTATTACATCCGGAAACAGAAAATATAGATATTGTACTGTTTTAAAAATGTTTGGCGTATAAAGGTTCATCATCATGTTTTTTGCACAGTTTGCTTTGTCGTTAGTTATGATTTTTCAGAAGCTGATGCTGTTCACTTTTGTTTGAATCATAAAACACCGTATACGGGCGTCAATTAATGGACTGACTTTACATAAAATGGTACATGATTCAAAGTCAGTGAAGGAAGTATCATATTTGTTCGGTAAATACCAATTATTTATTCTAGTCCGTTTTATGTCCTTTTGAGAATAAATTATTGGAGAAACTTTCTTTTGTCTCTGCTTGCTGCGTTTTTATTCTGTACATTTTAGGAACGCCTACGGTAGTTACTTTAAACGTGATGGTTTCAAATCAATTGATTTTATGTACAGCAATTTAGTAGCCGCATCTGAGAAAAACAATTGATAAAATTTATTGCTTGAAATACATCGCTAGGTTGCCAACCACTTCAAAACATGATTTTCAAAATATCAGGTGACCATTCGAAGGTGACAAAGCGATTCATTTTCCCTCAATTTTAATAAGGAAACAACAAGCTTGTTATATTATAAGATACTCAAATGATCTGTGTGATGCGTGGAGTTTTCATGCCTATAAAAAGTCTACTACTTGCTTGTATCTTTTGTGAATACTGTTCTTCGAGAGAGATTTAAGGACAAGGTTAACAGAGAGTCTTTTGATGTGTACGGCAAATGTCCAAACATATTCATTTTAGAACAGCAAAAACTAATTAATTCAGTTTGAATATTTGTAACATTTAAGAATATTCTTAATATATTCTTGAGCTGCATTACTAAACAAATTTAAAAATCAGCACTCAAACAATGCAACCAATAAAGTTCGTATCTGCTTTAGATATGTCATCCATGTAGTCATGATAAGCTTCAATGTAGAATAACTACCAGAAATGTCAACAACCCCACAAAATTAGTTGGTGGAAACCCCAAAAACGTTGGCGAATAAGGCATGGTATTCGAGTAGGCTCAACGTTGTTAATATACAATTTATGACAACATCACATGTAGGGGGACACAGGATCAATAACCATAAACAATATGTACGATAATAAAAGTGTTATAGTATATAACATTATCCGCTCTCAAAAATTTCATCGGATTCCAAAAACACATTAGTCACCAATAAACTTAAAGTAGATTTCGGATTATTTTCAGCTAAATTAAGATGATTTAGAATGCATATTTTTTGCTTAACAATCTAAGTTGAATATATATTTTTTTCAATTTTGTAACCTGTTTTAATATGCCATGCAATACAACACAAATTGTTGGAACCCTATTATGAGTCTTTGAGGATGTAGATTGTCTATTTTTAGTCAAGTAGTAAAGCATGACGCCCTGTATTAGCCTTGGATTGTACCAGCAAGAGTTGCTGAGCTTGTTTACGTGCTGATGTTAGGACACTGGAAAATGATGTGGAAATGATTCAACATGGTTGCATTTTAAATTAAATATAATATGTGTTACACAGATGCATAACCAAAACTACTATGTGTAACCCCTAATCTAGTACTCATTATTCCTAGTTCATTGGTATAAATTTTGTTGTGTTATTGCAACTGAAATTGTGTATTTCAAATACTCAAGCTTTTGTAAATGAAAGTTTTTAAATCCTCATTATTCCAATTGTTTGCTTTGTTCATAAGATTTAAAACATTTTAATTGCTGGTTACTACCTGGTGACCTCACCGGAACTGACCTTTGAACTTAAAGTGTGAGATTAGTATTTGATAACATTCACCTTTTTCAGATCTAATTTGGTTTACGATGCGACTACTAGCCGATGGTAAGACTACCAACTGATTCTACAACACAAAATCCATCATTAGTAGTTTTCATTTGCCAAACACAATTCTGATTTGTAAAAAATGTCAGTTTGTTACAGTATAAAGTGAAGATAGGATTATAGGATAAGTAAAATGTAGTTTACGAAATCCGGTGTATTCTAACTTTTAAATTGTTTACCATCAAAACAAAAACAACACAGTGCTAAAGTAGGGTTAATTCAAGACTCAAGTTGTGTTATTCGAAACAGAAACAGCAAACCACGACGATATTAATTACCCAAAGTATAGGTGTATATTACTATTTTTGGTTTTTATTCAATTTTTACAACCAATCAGGATTTTTACTAATATAATGAATACATTTCCGTTTAGTACAAACGTCTGAAAATGCAAATACGGCGTCAGTTTAAACCTGTGCTATTCCCCTTTAAATCAACAAAACGTTATTGAACTCAGACTCAACATATACCACAATTTTCCAGTTACAGTATGTTTAATGCGGTGTATGTTCAATACAGTAGCTAAACGCTATTATACCTGAAATTTTCTATCACCAGATATCATCTTCAAGAGAGTTATTTAATTCTAACAAGACCTTTTTTCACCCTAAACTAAACTACCCTAAATGTTGAAACATTATTGGCAAAGTACAAGTTCCTCTTTGTCTGCTGCTGAGTTTGCACACGGTTGCTTACTTTAATTAAAGGAACACATAAATCCATCTGTTAGCTTTGCTGTCAACCAACATTTGTTTTGTACTCATTTGAAATATCCCTAAAAGAGAGCGTAGTATGTTCCTGCCGAAAAAAGGTTGTATCCAAAATGTTCAACTTAATAGCACTTTAGCAAAAGTGACAAAAATGTTTCCGTCACAATTTCAACTCCTTTATTATATTCATGTTACACCAAAAGAACTTATGTTGTGTTCTAAACTGGAGCACTTTCTACAACGCTTCAGCTCTCACAATGGAAAGCAGATACAACGTACATGAAATTGATGAGGCGACTAGTTGGATTGATGTGGCTGAAATGTTTCAGTTCAACGCAAGGTTGCTGAATTGTTGACTTCGTTTGATTATTGATGATCCGGAAACTTCAAACAATATAAAAACGCAGTTGAAAAAAGCGTTGTAAAAAATGTCTGGAAATGTAGATATTTACTACATTTCCAAAAGCAGGTAGTTATAATTTTGTACACAACATACTCCAAAACTGTATTGCCATCTTAGCAATATAATCCCAAATAGCATCAAGACGTTGATGAATTACTTAACATTTTGTACGGATTTCAGGGAAGTATGCCAGTTCTGCTAAAAAGAGCGTGTTGAGCAAGTAGAAAAGCCGTATGAAATGTTTTTAGGTGGAGTTAGAGATATATAAGTTGGTCAATAGAACCTGAGCCTTTAATAATATGCAACAAAACGAGAAATCGACACCCGAGTGGGATGTCAATCAATCAAATTTCTTCCTATATTGACTTCACAACAAAGCACTTGCTTAAATAAAATCTATCGATCACTCATAGATTGAATCGCGCTATAGAAAGTAGGCAGAGTGAATCTTTGTGGATATTACACGAGCGTCAAATCAGTTGCTGTTTTTATAGCTATAAATACAAGCGCACATTGAAACTGTGAGCTCGGTCAAGGTTTTACCTTGCTGTCAGACACTTCAAATTAAGTCAATTTGCTGCACTTCATTCGTCTTACTTTTTTCATATTGGGAATGCGCTTATGATAAACGGAGTGCGCTGACTGATACGTTGAGTATATTCTGACAGCTGTGAGTATTTGAGGAATTTCGACTTACTAGTTTTTTCACAATGCTGTTGGCACTACCTTCAGTATTTATGTTGCAAGAAAAAATTATTTTCATAAAACCTTGGACTATTTCACATCGTTAGTTTTTCTAAAATGATGCATTTCCAGAATCCCTTCGCAGCTTAACTTTATCTTACAACAAAATAGCAGCAACGTAAATGCCCAATGCTTCACTGCTATCGTCTATTAAGGCATTCGTGTTAAGTATCAACCAAGCATAACTGAATAGCATGAGAATGCCGGCAATTCAGTATACATCCTAGCTTGTTTTTACTTTATTAAGGATATAGATGACAAACATTATGATACTTCTGCCGTAACCGTAACATAATAAAAACCAACAACAAAAAGTCAAACGTTTCTTGCTATGCTTTGGTTTTTCTCCTAAGGAAGTTGAAGTGTATCCAAATGCTTACATTAATGGTAAAACTTCGTACAAAGAACCTGAAAGACTACTAATTTATCTTTTTATCCGATCCAGGTTCACAGCTAAAAGCTTCAAGCTAAGATATCAGTTTCCAGAAAGCTACAACCAGCGGCGATTATTTGCTTTATTGGGTACAGCTTCTGAGAAATTTGTTTGATGTCCAATGAATCGTATAAATCAGAGTTGATTAAATACGGCTGCTCATTCCAAAGTTTCCAATACTTAGCGGCATTCCACTATCACGTTCTGCCAATACTTTCATTACTTCTTTGCTTTTACCAAGAACGTTGTCTCCTTTGTCTAAGTCTTTTGGTTGAAGAACATTTCCACGGGAGAAGTTGTTAGTGTAGCAATATCTCTCCATTGCAAGAATTATCGGCGAAAGATTAGGCCATGCTGCCATTTCTTACAGAAATCGATATTTATGTAATACAATCCTTGTCTCGTCTATTGGGACTGCGACACGATTTTTGATGAAATTTTTTGTTTCATCTCAAAAAAAGGTTTAAGAAACCGCTTAGTTGTGTTGGAATTGAAATAAAATAGCAACTAGCATTATTATAGGATTAATATTACTTTTCCACATAAATCCCGGAATTCTCTCCAAGGTTTCTTATTCCTCGGATTCCTTACGGTTGATTGTGTCAGAAACTGATTTGCACATGAGCTCTTTTTCCAGCCTTTTCTTTGCAGTATGCTGCAGAAATGGGATTTAAAAGATGATCCGTGTGTGCCATTACTTAGCTGGAAAATCGATGTTGTGCAGCTTTCCCAGAGCACCTGTCTCGTTTCTCCAGCCATGCATTTCTTTTCACGCCTTAAAAACAAGGCTTCAACTCATGCCACGAATCGCTTTTAATGCAAGCAGCAACCATATTTTCACCAGAGTTAATCGTGAATGATGAACTTTAGTATGGCGAACCCCATTCCATTTTAACAAGATTTTAAAACTTTGTTATAAGGAAGGTAAGGAAAGTAGAACTTTGTATTATTAGGTTGTAATGCGTATCATATGTGCATTGCGGCAGCATCCCAAATTATGGACCAGAGCTGAATTTCTGTAGTGCACTGCAGTGTTACCATAATTGTTATTTACGTGCATGTTTCTGCTCTTGTCCAAAGTGAAATGTGTACAGCAGGAAAGTTGATCCCAAGTGAGCCAAACTAAATGCTAATAGTACGTGAAAGGAAAACTGGGGAAAGAATTGGGGAAAAGCAGTTGTCAGCTCAGAGCAAGAACTCAGTCGGTAGCTAGTCTCGTTCAGGGACACACTTTGTTGGTCCTCCTTTCCTTATGTCTGTTTTTCTCGTGGTCTTTTACAAGGGATATAAAATGCAATGCTGGTGTTTTTAGCCGTGAAAAGCTAGACAGTAAACTTTTGTAGCTCACTCAAAGCCCACTAGCCGACATTTTGAATTCAGTAACAAAACGTAGTTAAAGTAATAAGATTTTACTAGAAACGCGGTAAACTAAGAAAAACGGTTACATAATATCTATTAATTGCAGAAGACAGTTGTAAAAGTGACATACTATTTATTGGACGAGTAAGGGGCGATGTGATATTAAGTTATTTCTGTTCCTTCCATCTGAAATAATTTCTTACGGAACGTGAAAAAATCTTATATCGTTACTTCGAAATCCTCGAATTTTAAGACTGAAAACAAATAAAAATGGCCACTTCGGACCTCAATTGTCATAATTGTTACGATTATGATGGAGGTGGATCAAATATGAGCTCTTCCAAGTTATCAGTTACCGCACCAGACCGTATTCAAGCTACAATGGTGCAAGTTCTCCAAGGAAACTTCAACAATTTATCACTACCGTTAAGTGAGTGGCAAAAAGTGCAGCTCACAAACGTACAAGAATCTGGAGTTCGTTGTCTACTAGATATGTGGTTCTCCAAGCAAAACGAATTAGTTGAAGGTAAGATATACATTTTTTTCCACTCATAGCAGATTATAAGACCAACTATACATTTAAAAGCATCGGAGTTGGAACTAGATTGCTTAAAAAAGATTCATAAGATATTGCAAACACCATTGAAGGAAAATGGTTTACATTGATAGTAAAAATTTCATTTGTCAGCTGCAGTGTAAGCATAAAAATCTACTGCATAAATACGGTATTTTGACCACGACAAAAATTAACTCGTCCGCATTTAATGTAGATCACGATCACTATAAAGCTTTGTTAATCTTGAACATTATGGCATGATTATATAGAATTGCAACTTTGCATTCATTCCATTTTTAGGCACATATTGCAACGCAACATGGGACAATGTTTATTGCTGGCCGCCAACAACTTCAGGAAACATAGTGTCTCGACCTTGCTCCGAAATTCTTAAAGAAACGGAACCTTCTTTGGCCGGTCATATTGGAGGTATATTACAAAAACAATAAAATATCTCCCATTGTGTTTTTAATGAAGCGTTATAACATACTGTTGCATTTATAGGAACTGCAGTTCGCAACTGCTTAGACAACGGGACTTGGTTATGGGGCAACTGGACAAATTACACAGAATGTGCAGATTTATACGAGGAATACGTTTTCAATGCAGTAAGCTAAATAAATTTCAAATCTGCTTTCATCGTAAACAAAACACATTAAAAGCCGTCTTCTAAAAACAATTTATCAGGAGGAGGAACGTAAATTGGTGGTTTCCGTCCAGTACATTCTTTTTGTGGGCTCTCTGCTTTCTCTAACCTGTCTTGCTTTGGCACTCACAATTTTCTCCTATTTCAAGTAAGACTCAAAAGCCATTTCTTTTTGGCAATCTCCCAAATTCCCTGAGCTTTTTAGAAGTGATGGGTGTGAAATACTTGAATATTACAGATGCTTGCGTTGTGACCGAGTCAAGGTTCACATTCACTTGATGATAGCACTAATGCTCCGTTCTGCTCTGCTCATCGTTATCACAGAGCCATTCATATTCAACCGAGCAACACACTACAGACATGTGGTAAGTTTTTCATAAGTAGAAGCCTTCCAGAAAGCCCATTCCAAAAACGTGTTTAAAAATCTGAAACTATTACTCCTTTCCCAAAGGATTTAATCTGCAAGGCGGTTCTTTCCACAAATTTGTATGCAACGGTTACATCCGTAAACTGGATGTTCATCCAAGGAGTCTATCTTCATGGGAAGCTGACTACAAGCGTTTTCGACAAAGGAACCCCATTTAGAATTTACTACACAATTGGATGGAGTGAGCGTGCATTTAATTTCAAACCTTTAATTCCACATGTTCTTGGAATTTTTTGACGTATATTCTGTTTCTCCTTTTAGTTCTTCCCCTGTTTCTGGTAATTATCTACGTTATCGTGTTGGAAACCTATCACCCTGTTCATTGCTGGAAGGACTATAGTGAGCGTTCTGATATATGGATTTTACTCGGGCCCATGATATTTGCTTTACTGGTAGGTCTCCCACAATTCATCTTCTTGTATTCCACGATGATTCTTAAAAATTTACAAAACTTTGTCGTTTTCAGGCTAACCTCGGCTTTTTAATTAACATCATGCGTATCCTGCTGACCAAAGTTCAGCGACCTGACTCCTCCTCAGATTCCGTGCAGCTGAGGTTGGCCTTCAGGATAATTAATACCCGCTTCAAGACTAATTATATCAGCATGATATTAAAAGCTAATCGTAAAATGATTCTTGAAATTTTTGGTGTGTGCAGGCGGGCAGTAAAAGCAACGTTAATACTATTTCCTCTTCTTGGAATTGACAATCTCCTTTTTCTCTACAATCCCGGTGGGAAATATAATAAATACTTTGTTAGTTTCAATGCCGTCTTTGGATCAACACAGGTGTGTAAAAGTTGAGTTGAGTTTGTTTAAAACTTGAATCAAAAAATTTACCGTTATGATTTATTTCTAGGGTATTTTTGTGTCCATCCTGTACTGTTTTGTGAGTAAGGATGTGAGAGCCGCCATTCACCGAGTTTATCAACGCTTCGCGATTCGACGAAGTGCAAATGCTTCAATGCGAGTCAGTCACTCGCGTGGGAGTTCTGTTATGCGTCATTCCACGATCCCATCTCGACCCAGAATTCACTTTCGAACAAAGTTTAAACGGGAACCCCAAGAGTGCGAGGAATTGAGTGGCGTGCGAATGACCTGCTGCAGCACATCTCCAGAGTTGGTGATGGTGCACGAGATTTTGGGGCACGGTGAAACCCCATCGCCGCAATCTCCTTTTGCAGATGGGAATAGAAACGGGATTTCTCCTAATGATCCAATACTACTCCAGGAGAAAGTTGGGCAAGGAAATCGATATTCCGTGTCTCTTCCGATGAGTGAGCGTGAGTGACAGTCATGGTGAAATTGCAATGCATGTCAACGAATGAAGGACTCAGTTTCAAAAAGAAACAATGTGAAACACGCGAGCTTGTGATACTCTATCGTTTCATCGTGACTTAATGAGAATAATGATTGAATACAATCTACACATTCACGATTCCATTTTTTATTACAAATAAATATATAACCTGTTTCATTTCAAGCAATAAAATTTAATAATTTAGTTAATCTAATTACATTATGTATAATAATTATTAAATATTTTGGGTGTTTTTTGCCTGACACGTGAATACCTGAGAATTCATAATTTCTCCATTTGGACTAGTAACTTAAGTTTTAATAAATGTGTTTCCAATTCAAAAATATTAGCTATGCTGGAGAAAATTTCTTTTTGTCCCAGTTTACACATATCATACTTTTACAAAGTGTAATCTCCGGATTCTTCGTATTCGCCATAATTTCATACAGCAAAGAAAATCGGGTTATCACAGATTCTGATTGCTCATTTTTAGCTGATGGGTAAGTTAATACAAATATGCGTTCCCTATTCTCGTAGCACCTCGCGTGTTCCTGTTTCAAATGCACCTGACATTTTCCTTTATGCTTAATGGGAAGAAACCGGTTGACGAAAATTCTTCGTACAAATGTGTTTGAGCAGTCCTTATTAAATTAATCATTTCGGGCGGTGAAACTTGCACGGGAAGGATAAATTCATGCTTACAAAAATACACGAAAATGGTATGAAGGTACACAATTTTCGGATTTATATTTATTGATTTCCAGTAACAGTTAGGTTGACAAATTTCCTGTTGGTTTGGCACTGTGAATGCGAAAGCCCAACCGTTTTTTCTATCCGCTACCTCATGTGAGACGTACGATTTACTTATTATTATTCTTATTGGAGCCGATGCGAAAGACAGAAAATATATTATCTTCAATTTCTTATCATCGTGTTTTTCTAGCAGCAGCGATGTATCATCACAATAGCGGCAATCATGCACTGCTATTGTGCTACATAATCTTGCCATAATACAAGCCCATTTCTGAGAATGTAAAAACATCCTGCTTTCGCTCAGTTCTAATTCTTACTAATTTGACAAGATAATGAATATACTAATAATCGCAAAATTTAACGAATAGCAACTTCTAATGCTCACTCACACTACTATATCTATGGAATACTACGGCTATAAAATAGCTATGGATACAATCAGTTGGACTTTATTTGCAAATTCCTTTGTGTTTCTGTACACCAGTACACCTACAAAAATATGATTTTTAAACAAAAAATGTTTATACTTTTTATCGACAAGTTCCATGCATTAATTAACAAAGTCATTTGGAAAACATACAACTATTTGAAATCATTAAGTGAAGAACAATAGTTAATTGAAGCGCATTGATTAATTGTGCATTTAGTCAAAGTAACGGTAAAAGCTCTTAGGCTCCAAGATCACAAAAGAATTGCATATCTGTACCTTAGCACTCATTTTATGATAATGTGAGCCAATCAATCTGCACGAATCTTTCCTTAACAATGTTTTTTGTTACTAAGGTTGAAATTTTCACCATTATTATTTATCACTGTTAATCTGCAAAACACATGTTGAAGTCAACTTGATTCTAATGACCGCCATTTCAACGTGATTATTTAACTTTGCAATAAGCGCTGTAGATGTTAATTTATTACATTGCATTCCAAATTGGATTTTCTTCCTTGTTCAGGAAATGAAAGTTATTTTGGTAGCAATTAGTTTTTCAGACTGCATTTGTATATTTGATGCACAGTGCAACAACCTCCAACTATGTATTAGAAGTATGAATGGTTCCAATTAGAAAAGTTAAAACATATCAGCATACCTAACGCTGCTGTTACCTGTTTCAATGAGACTGACGTAGTATACCACCAGCGAGTACAAGGCTCTTCATTTTAAGCTACTTTCAATATACTCTCCCACTGCAAATGTATTGAACTATTTTAACAAGATAGATTTAAAATCCAACACGACGGTCAAGTATATTTCTTGATACCAATTTCTAATTTCATTTATACATGTGGCTAAAACTCTCCATTTGTCACTTTTTTATGGACACTCTTTAAGTTTTAATGAGGATGTTAAGATGCCGCTTTTTCCAAGTTACTTTTCCTAATTAGATGCATTAGTCGTACCTTTGACATCAGAATTAGAAAATGCCACTCTGAACAAGTTGACTACTAAATTATTAAGAACCTTTCAACTATGTTTGACATGGGGTTTGTTGACTGTAAGACGAAGGAGGACTCGATTTTTTGAAAAAAAAACCATAAGTGAAGAAAGTAGTATAATATATTGAGTTGGTTTATGGCAAGAAACCTTAGAGTAGAGACTTTTGGAAGCACTCAGATTAGTCGAAAGCACAGCAAAATATGTACTACCGTTCCAAATGGAAGCAAATTTCAAGGACATGTTATTGATATGCCTTTGCCTTTAATCATCAGATAAAGGCAGTCCACGTTGGTATTATTAGACAGCGGAAAAAACCGTATGTGACTGAATAAAGGTTTGATTTCTCTGGTGAAAGCAGTGAAACATGAAGTAATTAATGAATGAAGGGATTCGTTTAAGTAATTTTAAGAGAGAAACACTACAACCACTGACAAGACGCATGACGTGAGTTCACAAAAGGCTTCAGACCTTAATAATTTTGTTTCTTTATTACTTATTTATGGGTTTTAGGCACATAAAATACACAAATTTAAATCTAGAACGTATGCAGCATGAATATAATGAGCACAAAATTATTAAATGAACGGAGGACGTCGTTATTTTATTGTAGACTGGCTTCCTATAGGACCTAGGAATCTTGACTCTGCTAATTTAATCTAGTCCATTGGATGCTTACTAGAAATTCAAATGAATGACATGATGTAGTCATAGACATTGTATAAAAACGTAACAGCATGACAGTTTAATGCTCCTTGAAGCCAATTATAGGTAAGCAATAGGTAGCTTAAATCGTTTAAGCTAAATTAAAGGACTCTTTAGTTGATACTCCACCAAATTAAATAGCATACAGGCATTCCTTATCAAAATGTCATACACAAGAAAGATAGAATGCCCGCTGATCCGCTTAAATTTGATAATTCCAACCTAATTAGTTTCTTTCAAAGCCGCCTTTTAATTTTAACCGCAATGAAGTATCCAATTCGATAAGGACGCCTAGTAAAAATGAACGGGAACGAAAAGGGGTTCTGGTTTTTTAATGGAGAAACCATATTCCAAATCTGGCTGGAATCAATGTGCTTTGCGGCATGTTCATGCTGTAAAGCTTTCACTTGTCATCCTCATTTTAGAATGGATATTTTTACGATGTTTTGCAACCTGCAGGTAAGCCTGCTTAAGTTTACAATTTAAATTGTGAGTTACACTACTGCCTTAAATCAAATTCCAACCTAATGTATTTTAAAATTTACGTTTTGAAATTAAACTTAAATGCAAAAAGGTATTAGAAAGTACAATGAATTTGAGTGTAACTCTCTTCATTAGAGTTTTGCTTTCTCCAGGGGTATTATAGGTTAAAAAAAGATGCTGAAAGTATTGAAATTTTATGGAAATTGGTTTGATGTATTTTCTTCAAAACTAAATCTTGAATGCACTTATATTTTGGTAGAAAAAAGATACATAAATTTATGATTAGAAAATAGCAAATTCTAACAAAAATGTGATATGTAGCATAGTATTTTTGATGAAAGTAAAAGCTCTTCTAACTCTGTTATCGTAAGAACCTCTACAGCCGCTTTTTACTAGTTTTGTTTGTGATGAATATCGGCTGAACAGCCACATCATTATATTGTAGTACCTTAATTTAGAGTGCTTATTTAGTCTTTATACAAGCCCTGACTAACAAAATTGAAATTCGTCTTCTACTTTGTGCAAGCGATTCTATTTCGTCAACAAAGTTTTGAAATTTCAGGAACCAAAAGCTCTGAAACGTTTTCTACCAGTAAGGTCCACACTTTTGAGTAAAAACAAGTCGTAGGAATTAAAACAAACTCGTTTGATAGCTTTTGTAGTTGTAATTGTGAATTTTACCCTAACTAAAATTAATTATAGGTTATCCGAAAAAATGAAGTACTTACATATAGCAGAAGGCATCAATTAGGGATGTGCTACTATCATCGCAAAAAGACGGGGGGAAAAGAAACTTCTTATTGGATTTCATTACTGTTCCAATCAATGATTCTTTATATTTATGGTAAATGGCTAAAATGAAAAGTATTTTTCGTATTAAGGTTTGTTGAATCCACCGGAAATGATAGTTTTTAGTCTCCAGAAAAAAAACTAGATTTAAAGTTGGCAGGAAATGAAAAAGATGTGTCATTGTAGATATGAAGGTAAATTCGGAAATATAAAGCTTAACTTTTATAAACAAAAACACATTGTTTTCCCATTTCATAAATTATCTTTGCCAGTTTGTGGACGTAGTCTGCATGGGCCTTATAAGCTCTATATTAGTTTATTGTAACCCGAATAAGATTAACATTGCAGTAAAATTCAAAAACGTTCAGATAAATTCAGTAATACACAAGCTAGTTTGAAATACGCACTATCTAATATTTCAAACCTCATTTGAGTACCAGGAACATATACGCTCCGATTTTTTTGCGTTTTTAAAACCTTGTTTACAACTTAAACCAAATAGATGTGTTTCTAGTTAGTAAATAAGGTCAGTAAGTAAACAACTCCAATACTTAGAACTACTGAGCCCGAATGTCTATTTTACTCACAAACAACAAACAAACAACAACTAAATTAAACTATGTTGTTTCCATTTTTTGTGTTTCGCAGATGCTGTCATATCTTTCGTGTTTTTTCAAAAATCCAATTGTATCAAACGACATGATCATGTTCCTCTACAACACGTGTTACATAAATTAAATATGTTAGGTAAATTCTTATAAATAACGTGAGATAATTCTCACACACCATTTCTGCAGCTTGTTAAAAAACGTGCACAAGCTACATGTGACAAAAGCTTATAATAGTGCTGGGTACAATGACATGATCACAATTGAGGCACGAGAGATGTTATAATGATCTAAATTTTGTGTTCTTTGAAGTTTTTACTAACAACCGCAAATAAGCATCTCATAACCTTAGCCCAGACAAGTAAAAATCTCGAATTACACGTATCATCCTACTTCTTCAAAGTATCCACTTTTTGCTTTGTACAGTTCCTTTATTAAAATTTGCATACGTATCTCACTGTTCCATGCTGCGTCGTCGTTTCTTAATGTATTCGAATTGTTTTCACTGTTGCAAATTTTGGACTTGTGAATAATCCATGAAAACTAAAAAAAAGATTTCGTCTGAAACCCATGGGA
Organism: Orchesella cincta; assembly: GCA_001718145.1. Classification (NCBI taxonomy): domain Eukaryota; kingdom Metazoa; phylum Arthropoda; class Collembola; order Entomobryomorpha; family Orchesellidae; genus Orchesella; species Orchesella cincta. The sequence goes on from LJIJ01001312.1 coordinate 20,560, forward strand.
GAAGAAACATATACCAGTGTAATTATTACAACCCCCGCTGTGCAACCGAATTTTTACAGTAAACCAATAAGCTTTTAATTGGACTAACTAATAGCTTTCTGATCCCCATCAGAAATGTAGGAGACTTCTTGAATGCGAAGCACTAAATATATTGCAGACATAGTGCCGCATACATATGCAGTTCTAAAATATATTAAGAGATAGTCAAAATATAAATTCAAATGTTGTTTAGCCGTGATGGAATTTCAAGCCCCAAAAAATTGTCTGTGGCTTATTGAATTTCCACAGCAAGTGTTTCATCCAAACTTTTATGCGTATACGAAAACTAAAGTTGTTCTTCTAGAGGTAAAACTCGTTACGCTTATCCGGGATTGTTTGGGAAATTATTTTTTCCAGCAATGAACTCAGCCTTTTTGTAGGGTAGAGATAATTCCTCCAAGTACTAAATCCTAGCAAGAGAATAACAATACAATGTATAGCTTCACTGCATATCAGAACAAACAAACATATTGATTGAACATATAGTGTACAGCAATCCCTCATAAAATAAGGATGTGCGACAAGCCGAAAAATAACAGAAGTCTATAAATCCGAACGCGAAATGATGACCGCTCTATTTCAGTTCATGTATAGAAACCCAACAAATGCCACTGCTGCTGGCTAAAAGCCAAAGTAAATAACTAGTGTTGTCTTCTTCCTGTGCCAAATGCTTGATAACAACTTTTTCATAGGGGTATTCCTATGAAAAAATTGTCATCAAGCCTTTGTGATTTTCCTGTTTACAATAAAAAGGACTCCTGGCAGTTTGTCTTAATCCTCTTTACGAGACAAAGGCAGGTTAACTACTGACTTTTACTATTTAACTTTTACGCTCATAATCATTTAAAGGGGAGAGCCGTGAGCACTGCTCTCTAAGTTCAATATTCCAACGCAAATAAAGATAATCCACTTCATGAAACGTCGAGTGCTAACTCTCTTAAAATTGCTTAACAGCCACTCATAAAAACTTGTAGGAAATACAGATCCAATTGCAAGTTGAATAGTGCCACAAAAACCACATGTAAATGTCATTTACAAAAAAAGTACATGGGATTGGGTACATTTATCATTATCGAAGGTATCGCAAACCCAATTTTTCTACCCATTTTGTCCAACAAGCAGCTCATAAATGAATGATCTACTTCGGTATTAATTGGGTGGGTGGGTTGGCTGAGTAAATTTATGTATATTTCATTGAATAGACAAAAAGTCTGTTATCAGTATTTAATTACACAGCATAGCTCATTCAACATTATGTATCCCAAAATGGAAGGTGGATTATGTATTTCATTTTACATTTACATTTCAGAAATATTATTGATAATAATTTAATCATTTTGAAGATAATTCAGAAACCGTTTAAAAGTAGGTTGATCAGTTTTAAATTGAATGTTGGGGAAATAAATTTGAGTACAATTCGCTCTCAGTTGACTTTTAATGATAATAAAACATGAAAAGCTGGTTTTCTAAAGAATACAAGTCTTCACTTTTGTAGAAACCTTCTCTAGTGAAACCATCAGTATCACTAACGATGTTACTATAGAATCTCAAAGAAAAAGGAATATTTATATCATACGTAGGCGTTCTAAATAAACAAAATCTCTATAGAGCCCACTTGGGACAAATTTTTTATACTTGACATTCTGAATAATGTATACTATTTTGCTCTGAAGTTGTCTAGAGTAAAGAAACAGGAGTTTTCTGTTTGTTATAAGCTTCATATTTGAGTAGTTCCAACCGAAACTAAGTAAACTTGAGCAAACATCTCTACCTTATTCAATTCCAATGGTCACTGAACATATATAAAAGTAGTGGAAGTGATGTAGCCTCTAATATATCGTCAATAGTCTGCAAGTCCCTTCAACTTTCTGAAACGCCTCCAGTTGCTGTAACATACAAGTGTACGAGTCAATGCGGTTAGGTCAATCCTACATTTTTCGTTTTTATTTTTAGGTAGGCGAAATTTGTATTTATTACCGTACTGCATTTTTATAAGTAGAAAGTAACCAACCTTTGCAATTATCATTACCTGATGCCTCAAATGGAGCATTAAAGGACCTTTGTGTTTGTTCCCATGCTTTATTGTAATTAGGCATTTAAATGCGTAACGTAATTTTTCACGTGTGTGGAATGCGGTTATCTTCTCAAAACAATCGTGTAATCTTATGCACCTATAATTCTTTTGACTATGATGACGATGACGATACAAGAAGAGTTATGTGGATTCAGGATTTTTCTAATATTAATATTACTGATTAGCAACCTAAAACTAAAGCAAAGCAGCATAGTGATGTTGGAATTTAACGTAAGAGCTGCAGTGTGTAACGAAATGGAAACCGGGAACAATTTTTGGGAATCGCTTTTCAAGCTTTAATTTCGACCTACGAAATATGCATGTTATAATACAACATTGTTTCAACCTGCATTTTATTCATGCAGAACATCAATTTTGATCGATTGCTTTTGCTTGTTTTTTGTATTTTAAATTACATTTTTGACAAACACCCCACTCCTCATCATCAATCATTGTCTTTATAACAAAATAGAAGAAGCCAGTGAATTTGAAACTATTTTAAGACACGGAGCATATAGCAAACCCACTTTATACACGGTGATCAGCTTTGACAGGTTATTTATGTAAGCTCTCTAATACGAAAACAGTGATGCTGTATTTAGTTTTGTTATTCATGTAACATAGTACCGTTTATTCATATAGTTTACTGCTTTTCAAAATTTGATCATCAGTTGCAAGAAAAAATAAGGGGGTTTGTGTGCAAGTTAGGTATACATACATATGCTTCTAAATAAGCGAAGTATTAATTGCAACTTGAGACATGAGCGCACCATTAAAAGTCTCTGTAACGTTAACTAAGGTCAAAGCGTGCACACACTTGCTTCGTAACAGATACAATTTCACACTAAGAATTCAATATCGCTTATTACATTCAATAGGCATGGGCATACACAAAACCTCCATCTGTGAATATTTGCTCTCAAGTTCAATGCCTAAAAATACTTGAGCCTGCATCCGGACCAAGATTGGATTGAGCTGGAGTAACCTATGAATTACAAAATTTGTGATTTAATTTTTACAAACGGTTCTTAATAATATAATAATACAAACGGGTTAACCGTGTATAGTTTTCCGTTCCGATCATATTTCTACTTCTTTTCACTAATCCAATCTAAACATATAAACAGACCACATTATCGAGAAGTGAAATATGATAGCAAAAACAAAATCCATCGACGTATAAGAGCAGTGCCTTCATTAGGATTTGTTGCCGGTTATTAAAGATAAAAAGAACCATTAATTAACATTAACATTAATGTCACTTCAGAGCATCATCCATTACCTGGAATGGAATTATATGGAATTCCATTATCTGACCTATCGTGTCTGATATAGATGAAAAGCATTTGCAACGTGTTCCGAAGATGGCTCGTAAATCTGTAAAAACATTTATGTCATGTCTAATAGCGTTTTCCAATTAGATGAACCTATTTGCTCGAATGGACGTAATACCTAATAAAACTTTGCGCGTAGATTTCATGAATAAATATTATGCTTGGCAAAAATTACAAGATACTACGTAATTTAACAAGTAATTTTAATTGTAAGATGTTTATGGTAGCATTTTCTCCAACGTAGACGTTTACCTAATGGTGCTCGTTGATTAATATCTGACTGACATTTCATTTGTTGTCAAACTTGTCGAATGATCAGTCCAAACAAGCATATTAATTAAGGTCTTATGAGCCCTGTGAATGCTAATATTCAAAGATATTATTTCATACGCTGAGGGACTTTTCCCTGAATTCATCTCACCAAAGCTTGTTACTTCATCCTGCCATGAAATTTCAAAGCTTCTACTAGTGAAGCCCATCCTTTCCAAAACTGGTTATACGTAGGTTTCCGTTTTAATGGCAACGTTTTGACAAATACCAGAAAGTGCCTTCCATTGAAGCCGTGATGTCTATTACAATGTTTGCAATATTTAGATGTTTACAAAGGCCATCGTGATTGGGTTTTCATTCAGAAATTAATAGGCTGTCTCAGTTTACTCACAAAGAAACCCCCATCAAATACAGGTTTATACGAAATGCGTCTTGATTAAATAAAAATCCAATTAGAAATTCTCAGTAAGAAAGTTATTTTCAGTTTCAGATAGGCTGAATCGTTGGTGCAGCAATGAATACCTGACAAATAGGTTTAACTGACAACCAGTTTGAGACACATTTGAGACAGTTTTCCCGGATTTTTATGTCTGGCCTTTAATTTGTTGTTTTGATAGTAAAACATTTCACAAAGGAGATTGGAAAAAATGGCTTCAGAATTCTAAGACTTCACTTTGTTGCTTAATTATAAAAAGGTCTGTGGTAGAATATCAAGGCTGTAATTTTCGTTTTCCACAGCTTTTAGTTAATATATATTTATTAGCGTATTAATAAGTTATTATTACATTTTTGGTCAACAAATCAAGTTGTAAATTGTGGAAGTTTTGACAGCTTGACTGGAAAATTTGGTGGCATACCATTGCCTTATACTTTTATTCAGAAATCGTCTGAGTTATACTGAATGCTTAATCATATTTACATTTTTATGAAAGAATTGGGAGGACTAGAACCTATATAGTCTTGTTTTCTGGTTACATTTTCTCCTGAATTATATAATAAAGTTCAAATGAGTTCGAACTTACAGTTTTATTGCACTTTTCTGCAAGATTTAGTTTACCAATGTTCAACTTTACAATACAGAATGAAATCATGGCGTAAGGTTTACAGCTAAATGGTTTCCCATTTTAGAGCTCACTCGATGAACGGTAGAGTTTGATTTTTTGGAAGTACTTCCACTTTCTTTCATTCCTTTCTGAAGCTGACAATCTGAATGCAGAAAATCTAACGCGGATGTAAGCCTTTAATTCAGGAATGTCAGTTGGAAATTCAAATGAAACTATGATAATACCAATGAGTTAGAGTTAACACAAGGTACCTGAATACAGTTATTTGCTACATGTCTTAAAGATGACGGTGGGGTAAAGCAGAAACTTTAGTGTTCATAAAAATCAGACGGTGAGTACCGTTTTAATATGGCAAACTCAACTTTAATTATTTAAAATGAGACAAAAGTCATCCTGTTAGAAGTGTCTGTCATTTAGTTTTATATATGCGGATCTCAAGTCTTGTCCTTTCCTATCCTTTGCGTTCTTCAACTGGATGACAATAGGTAAGATTTTAAACCAAAAATCGTTATTCTCATTGGCCGTTAATTGGCGAAAACATATTCGTACTAACTTTTACTTTCGCCACATATAAAATGTTTGCTCAATATGGATAAAGCAACGTTACCTTGAGAGAATATCGGATTGTGGTCTTCAACAACATTCGGTTTTATGCAACTTTCATTTGTGATGTAATTCCTTCATTCCTTGATTTCATTCAATAAATAAATACGTTTTCACAGGAAGAAGTAGTGAAGTATGGCACAAAGTGAATTTTTTTGCGTTTTGTTCTCCCCTTATTTGAATTAGCCGATCAGAGAACCCGTTCAGCTACCTCCGATGTTGCAATGGAATGCTCTATTGAACTAAACACCTTTTTTGGCACTTCAGTCGACTACAATACGGTTCGTTGGATGTAAAAGGGGTGAAACTGAATAAATAAAATATGATCCAGCTCATTATTCGTAACTTTGCATTCAGAGAATAATGTTAACAGATATTGATTGAGAAGCAACAAGCTGACAATTGTTTTAGAATATAGGTTTAATTTTACACGTAAGATACAACTTTTAGTTTGGGATGTCCTTTGCGTTGAAAACTTGAGTAAACACTTGCAAGTTGGAGTATGTAAAAACAATCAAGCATCGCATCCTCCTCCCTTGTCAGATTTAAAACTGGGGCGGAATTATGAATAAAAAAGCCCTCTTTCCACTTTCGAATTATAAACCATGTTCTTAAATAGTAAAATTATTTTATAAATATTAAACATGCTTCTATAATTTTTTCTAGTCTTACTTTACGCAAATCATTCAATCATTGTCTGTGTAGCCAAACATGTAAAACACTGCGTAGGCATTTGCACTGATAACAGTGATGAATGTCCCTTCGCTCACGAATGATATATGGGGCCTCCCATTTCACATGAGTTGGATACATGGCTCCAAACCTCCCTCACCGGAAATTGGAAACAACCCAAGTCCATTTGGAGAGGTGAACTAATTGGGTAATCCAACAAGCTGCTGGATTTACTTCTGAAGTGGCTTATAAATTATTCAAAGACTGTATATGACATGACATAATCTAGTTTTCTTTTGGTAAACTAGACCAAGATTGCCAAACATTTAAACTAGCTTCCATTGCACAACTTACGAAGTAGTCTTAGAATGATTCTGTGAAATTCTTAGCAGAGTACATTAAAAGTAGTAATCGATACGTGGAGGGAAAAATCCATTGGTTAAGCTTGAATAGTTAATACTAATCTTAACGCAAAGTGCTTCACTACGCGAGCAGGGTCTTTTCGTATATTTCAGACGTTCCCGTGAGAAAATATTTACAGACCCATTAGCATTATTCTTCAAGATGTGACGAAGCTACACCATATAAAGATTGAACCTGAATACATCCAGAGCTACGACTTCGATAGTAACGATATAAAACTTGAATGTAAGTCGGAATCCGCATGAATAGGAATTTCGATCCTACCTTTTGAAGACTCCTTCTTTTAAAGTGTCAACGTATTTCACAGTTATGAACCGTCTTCAAAATTTTGATTTCCACTAAAATATCCTTACTGTTGTATAGTGAACGGAACTGAGAATATTTTGCCTTGCTGCTGGTTTTAACTGTTTTTATTTTGAATTCAAATTTAAAGCACGGCAGGTTGTTGATCATGCTCAGGTTATTTTCTCAAATAGTATAGTTACAATAGAGTTTTATAAAAACAGTATCTGGTTTTCTATCTGTGCACTAATGAGATTATTTCTGACATTCTATTATATTGTCAAGTTTCAAACATGACATTTTGATTAAACAGTAGACAGAAAATATCACTAGACTTTGTAACGTAAATAACCCGGAATAAAATTACATGTACCTGTCTGAAACACACAAATGAGTAGGACGTTATTTGCTCTATTGAGAAAATGGGACTGTCAGAGAAACTGTTCTTTTATTTACAAAGTACATGGCCCGAATATATATATCGTTGTTATTTGAACAAGAGCAATTTCCAATTCTCGGAATTGCTTCATTAAATGAAAAGATTGTTTATCAAACAAACTGTAATGATGTTCTTATTATACTTCTGCACACTTGAGCAGATGTAGAAAGAATTGTGACGACAGCATCCACTCCATTTTTATCTAAATTGTCAACGTTGAGCTAAATGGATTTATAAACTTCCAATATTTAATAATGCTTCAGTACCAAAAGTAATTGACATGAAAAAATATAACACTAATTAAATGTTCTCAGGTGGTATAATTCTGTCAAGAATAACACTGCTAACAAAATGCTGTAGAAGAAACACATATTCCATAGCTAATGGAATCCTCCAAAAGTACATGATAATTAAACGTCCCCATTTTTCAGTTATCGAACTCAATGTGAAACAGAAATGTGAAGTTTGGTAACAAATACCAAGTATAGGCTATTGTTAAAGTAAATAGTTTGTTTACTTTCTTAAATAAAGTTTCCCATAGATGACCTCATAGAGAGAAGTTAAATTACCTGCCAGTTTGCTTATATTTGTTGTACCAAACTCCTTCTTTACATTGAATCGTTCGTTGGAATATCCAACCAAAAGTTGATGCACTGTGAGAGGGAGCAATAAATGAAAATCTGACGTGCTTTCACTTTTGCTCACTGCCAACAGTTGATATTTTTTAAAGTCTTTTGTGTATTTCTTAAGGAAATGCTCATCCATTCTCTTTTTTTGCTCTGCTCTGTGTTGGCAAAGCGCTTTTTTGGTCAGAAATATCTGCTGATTCGCGTTTTTGCTGTTTTGAAGCTTTTTTGCTGTTTTGGAGCTTTTTTTGCTGTTTTGGTGCTGTTTTGCTGGATTCAGTCAGATACAAGACCGATCCTATGAATTATGACCAGACTTATGTGATGTTATTCAGAAAATAAATACATAAATAAATACGCAGACGAAACTTCAAAATGGAGTTAATGTGTTTGCACGATGCAAAAACGAATGGTTTTCCCATTATACTGAAATATTTAGTAATTTTCAAAAAAGCAACAGACCATCCAGCAAGCAATTTGAAGCAAAAAGCCTTACCAGCAAAAAGCAGCTTTCAAAACAGCGCTGTTTTGCTGATTGCCAACACTGGCTCTGCTTAACATAACCTGAGATTGAATTTCGCTCCCAGAAAAAAATCCTACTCCCCAAACTGAGTTATATAAACAGTTGACATTTTTGCATTCTGGCACATTAAGCAGGAAGATATTTCACAATTCCAGGAAAGTTTCCTACGGCACGAGTCTACAACTCTGTTAGTAATACAAATCTTTCACTGAGGAACAGAGACGAAAATACACACAAAAATAATGAATCACACGAACCGGACATGCTGGCCAACTCACTGCCAATACTTACGAACTCGACAATAAATAGTCTAACCATTTTCAATTAATAAATACTGAACGATCGCATAACATTAAAAAACGACGTTACATATAATTACATATCAATGATAGCCTAATACGCCACTCGCTATCCCAATCATCTTTCCCCCTCCCCATTTCCATCCGAAAACTAATGCCGCTCCGCCCTTGTTCGCCCTCCGCCCGTACGACCCCGTCGCTTGCCCGCAACCAACCGAAACGTGATGGGGAACTCTCTAGAAGGCACACCCAAACACTTTATGCTTCACGCTAGCTGAAAAGTTACACACACTAAAATCAAATTTCGGCAATCGGTTTGGTACAACCCTTTTCGTAACATTTGCCATCGTTGTCACACCATATGTTTAGTTACAGCCAATTTATTTATCCTTTCCGAACAGGTTCTCTGGTTGACACGTACGTGAGTCATACAAGCAACACGTCTGTTAAGGAAAAATGATTTATTCGCCCTATTTTTTAGCACGTGGAATTTTCTGAGTTGTTTATGCAGAGCAATCTATTAGTTCCTACGTAATTTCTTTTCCAACGTTAATTTTTTTAATTTGATGAGTTTAGTTTGTTCCAGTAGATACGAATAAGGGAAAATGCAATAAAAACAAAGTTTGATACTGTCACAACATCTTATTTAGTACTACTACTATACTATACTATATACTAAATCTATTGAGCATGATATTTTGCAAATTAAATGAGAAGTGTGTGTCTATGTGAACATGTAATGCTAGACAACATGTTTATTACTATTTTGGTACTAATATGACAATGTATTTTATTACTCATCGTGTATTTCTAATCATTCAGGTAAAGAAAGCAATCAAGGTTAACTTCTTATAAAGAACGGCATTTTTTATGTTAGTTGTAGCATTTGCCTTACCATCATATTAGATTTGAAATGTGATGTTTCTATCAGCCATAAAAATAGGATCGCGGCAAATGGAAACACTTAGATTTCCTCTCCCAGTCTTTCCATTCTCCATAAAGTTAGCATGAAATGAATGTCTGCAAAAGCTCAAATACACATGAGCTCGCTATTTCGCATGATTCTTAAATTCTTATCGCGAAACCACTCACTCACTAACTCATTCTCACTTTCACTGCACTTTCAGCTTGATTATCACTGAATCTCACTCAGAGAAATAGGCACAAAATATCGATTTATTTCCCCGATTTCTCTTGGTGCAAAAGAGTTATTATTACAAATTCCATTTCTATCCCCATCTATCCAACTCCGGAAATGTATTCCTGGAAATCCGAACACTGCTCACTTCTTTTGAGGCTTGAGTTTCCTTTTTTAACTTTGTTCAAAAATGGATCCTTGGTCAGGATAGGATCGTGGAATCACACAAACTCCAGTTCACATGAGAGTGACTGTTTTGCATAGTAGTTTTCCCACATTATCACGATGCTAATCAAACACAGGACAGTGGCTTCAAATGATGGATATCATGTGATGTGAGCTTATCAATATAAACAGTCAACACCACTAGTGGTAACCTACCAGGATACGAGTATCATAAATTTCTAAACGCTCATTACAATTTTTCCGGGATTTAACGCGTGATACATAAGTAACAGAAACGATGTGGAGTATTTTTATTTACAGAGAATCAGCAAGAGATCGTTGAACAGGCTTACCTACCCTAACCAATTGTGTAGTATGCTATGAATGGGTTTCCTCTGCCGACGACGCTAGCTGTGCTGCCTGTGAAGATAAACTGCCAGAAGAATATCCGGTTGGTGGATGCCACTGTCGCATAAAAAAGATCTGTCATGTAAAAATTTCCTGGGAAGAAGTAAGCGGAAACCAAGTAAATGTGTTCGGGTAATATTAGGGCCAAACCAAAAAATTGCGGAGCCAACTTTACCATCGCATTTAACATAATTCAAAAGAAGCCTTAGCGTATCTGACAGCTTAACTGCAGGTTTGGGCTAAACTTTTCTAATAATTCCCAGAATCATTCCTTGGAATCAATAAGGAATTGAATATCATACCCCACCTATTTGGAATAGATTAATTAACAATTATTAAGAGAATTGCGCTTGTGAATGACATCGCGTTCGCACTTACGTTTTAAAAAGCAAAGCTTAACATTCACTGAGAAAGAAAAATAACAAAAACGTGCTAGCTATATGTTAAATACGTAACTAAAAACGAGAGAAAGTTGGATCACACTTATACCGGGTCAGCTACAAATTCAACCTCTACCGGAAATGGTTGGAATTTTTTGTCTCACACAACTGTCAGTGTTGTTGCTCCGCGGATTTAATCCTCACATTCCCCCTGTTTAACTACAGAAAGGGACAAAATTTTATTACATGATGGAATGTACTATATTGTTGCGTTTCTTTAACAAAACTAAGGTCGAATGTCCTGGCCATCCTGCACAATAATATTGGATGATACAGTGGATGCTCAGAAAAGTACTTTCACTAGAAACGTTTGCAAAATATGATACAGTCGACTGCAATCTTTTCATATATTTTGAAAACGGCAAATCCAACGTTTCACACTTGTCATGGTAGACGGTTTCCTACAATCAATTGTCAAATCATTCCGCATAAATAAAAATTGTTGAACGCAAAAAAAATCGTTTAACTGATGATTCTAATGAAGGTAAAAACCAAACTATGTTAGTCTACCAAAAATGCTCCAGCATTCAAGCAGGAAGTGATTTTTTTCTCGATTTTTTAGTTGCTGAATAAAATATTTATGGTAGCAAGCACAACTCAAAATTTATAGGAACAAGTGTTACTTGAGATTTTTTGTTTCCAAAAATAGAAGGAATCGGCATGCCTAACAATTCTCAAAGAAATAGGAACCGTGCTGACGCGTCGGATGCTGTCGATATTTTCAAGGAAATATGGAAACTCGGGGAGGTTTTACTTGCATTTGAACAATGTTATTCATGGGGTGTGTACAAGACACATTATTATGTCTAACCTTTCATTTCATCTAAATGTATTTCAGTGATGTGTGATAGATTTTCTGTCATTTCGTTTTCTTTACAATACCTCGCATCATCGAATACAACACAGGAAACATGGGGTAAGCCTGTCTCCAAGAATACAACTCTCACTACTACTTTTTTGTGTTCTGGAAGGAAAATAGATTGATTTTCTGTATGAACTGCAGTTGCATTTGCATCAATAGAATATAGTTATTTTTACTCTAGAACATACCACTTTCGGTTTCCAGCCCGAAAGTATTGAACTACTGTTTCATGATATCTTCCAAAACGTCTAAATGCTTGCATGATCTTCATTCCAATATTTGGGTAAGCGTAAGCTTGCTGAACTATCCCTAAATATGAAACTTAATTACTTGAGTAAACACTCATACTCCTTCCCAAAATGCTAATCGGAATCAGGAAACCACTAGTTTTGCACTCAAATTCATTAAAGTGCATGTGATTTTGAGCAACCTCGCTTTTCCCTGAAAACATCAGAAGTTTAGTTGACGATAAGTGCTTGTAGTCTACTTCGAATCCCATTTCCGGTATAATGTTTTAAAAGCCTTTGAATAGAAAAGGATTCCTAAATATGTGATCGCGATCGCATCTCCGTTCCACCAGCCATGAAAGCTGGTGTGGTGTCCGCATCATTTCACATGAGTTATTTATGAGGTTCCAAACCTCCACACTTGAAACTGGAAACAATCCAAGTCCATTTGGGAAGGTGGACCTGAGTAAAGTCTAATTGCAAAACCGGAGAGGCAAGTTGACTTACAAAGTGGTTTAGAAATTATTCAGAGATGAGAGTCCTAAGCTGTGTTCAACTTCACTGGATTTTCAACTGATGAAGCATGTTTTAATCGGTTTTTGGCTGATGTTTACCCACAACCCAAATAGTTGGCAGTACCTTGAAGCAGAAGGAATACAAAGAGAGTTCAAGGTTAATTAGCAAATTCGTCGACTTGATAAATTAGTTAACTGTGAACGTAGCTTGTAGTAAAGTAAATCATTCACACGGAGCTGTGTTGCTTTCACGCCCGCAGCTGGCATGAAGTACTTCACTGCTCTCCCGTGGTTTGTCAGGGTTTAAAAACTGCTATTACGACGGAATTACTCCTGGTCATTGTTCATTGTTTCCAGGTTATGTGTCGGCAGTGTTTTAGAGTTGAAATGAAACGATTGAGCAAGCCTTTAATCTTGGAACCCCAATACGTTGGGTCTCACGAAAACTCCCAAGCCCAGTGCAGACGGTAGACGGAGGAGCCAGATGCGTTCTCAGTGTTGTCTGCATGTTCTCCTTATTACCTTGGTTTTCCTAAGTACGCTTCGCGTTCCATTTATTGTCGACAGGACGAAACGAAGGACATAGAGATGAGCGTCGCATTTGATTTTGGGGCACAACAAGGCAACGACTATGGCAAGGGGGGGTCAAGAGGCCAGGTAATGAAGTGGAGTGGGAAGGGAAGAGAGGGCAAAAAAGGATAGGTGCTGTAGCTTGTTCTATCGTGCGAGGAAAAATTAAGTACTGCGCGCGGCCGGCGCCGAGAGTCGCAGGGCGTGGGTGGCCAGGGACGGGCAGGGGGGGCGAAATGCTACCGGCGTATGTGTTGTGCTTAACTATATTTTGAAAGACTTTACTCGAGATAAAATGGTATTTTTCGTGGAATTTCAAACCATATTTAACTTGCTATTAATGTCACAGAGTTTGGGGTTCTAATGTGGTTTGTTATTGGGTATCCTCACTCCTGCTGAAAACTTGTAATTGGATTAACTGTTCCAAGAATCGTCGGAAACACTTACAAAAGTTTTCTTTTCTGCTTTGTAACGTTATGCTACATACATGATTATTCTGTATCTTGTTTATAAAATTGTGGCGATCTGTCACTAAACAAACCTTCATTACGGTGAAAGAATAACTATTTCATATACTTCCTAACGTCAGAGCATAACCAGTGGAACTTATACTCGAATTTAGCTAAAAGCTTTCAAATCTTGGACTCTTTTTTAATCACGATTAATTTTTTCAGGATATTGAGAAAGAGAAAATGTTGAAGCCTAATTTTTGCGTTAAATGATACGACGAGAGTAGATTATCTGTAAGATCACCCAGTAGAAACCAGCAGAGGTAATCACCTGCATCAAAAGCAGTCCCAAAATGCAGTTTGGTATACCGATCTAGGCATCGTAGTTTTGTCAAGAATTAAAAAAACTGAATTCGTTTTGAGATTCCAGTTATGAAGATAATGAGTGATGATAAGCTGTTGAGTGTGTGTTTGGCACATATCAAAAAATGCAAATTATTTTACAAATAAAAAGCATGGGCGGTGGACTGGGCAGTTCATTGAAATTGACCTTCTTCATTAATAACACAAGCAAAATAGAAAACTCGTGCATCAAAACCTTATTTTATGTTGCTAACCTAAGATACATACTCTTTATATACAAATGTCACCCATATTGTTCTATCACTGTAATTTAGTCCCGTAATCCTTAGTGCAAGACAATTAAATTTTTAGACGGAATGTGTGCATACATCAACGTTTTTTCTAGAAGAGTATCTTCAGCAAGACTTGATACTTTTAAAACCCAATGACAACATTATAAAAAAATTTGCGATACACTTTTGCAGACCGACTATTTTCATAGGTAAGAAGTGGAGTGAAAGTTTATAAAAACACATGGGTTCTTTGGAAATACCCATACGTATTTACGTGCAAACAAAAATGACATTGATTCTTGGATTATTCCCTTATGATTTGGACTACTTGTGAAGTTGCGGAGATGTGAGTGTTCTTCCTGAACAAACAATTAATGAGATTAATTCACTAGCTAAAGTAGACCTGTTTGCTCAAGTGTACATGATCTTACTATAAATTGCTCGCAGTATAAATCTGTTTAGTAGATATATGGCGGTATTTGCCGAGTCGGAAAATTTCTACGCTGCAACATGATTCTGTACTTTCAAAAATTGGCAATGGGCCCAATCGATATGCATGCTGATTTTATTTATTTATTTTGCTTGCCATTTTCCCGCTTGTCAATATTAGCATTGAATGTGTTTTTCCTTTTCAGCTCTCTATTCCACTTCATTTCTGTAATTGTACAAATAATTGGCAATATTTCCACATAAATAGTGCCACTGAGTTGTCAAAAATTTATCAAAATGTAAATATCACAGTTGTACTGTCATCTTTTCTCTTATAATAAGCCGAACGCGGAGATTACAGAAAAATTCAATGTCAAAAGCAAATAGGACGTCAATCCCCAACAGACTTGAAATTCGTGAATGCTGATGCAATTTGGATTCGAGTAGCCAAACGCAGCCTGAATATCTAATTTTGTAACCAAGCTGGAATGCTTGAAAGGATGATGGTTTCATACTTTAGGATTTTTATGCATGTTTCGTTTATAGAAAAGCTCTGAATCCATGTTTTCCTTAAAATAAACCGATGACAAGCAAGCACCCAGTTCAGAGCTCAACTAATAATAAATTGGCACTAAAGCTCAAGCTGCCTACCACCTGCTGGCAGTAATAAATTAGCAGAATGTTTATAATCTTAATTACAATGCATCTATGATGAATTTTATTGTATCCTACCGGCGTGACACCAAACAAATTGGCCTTTAGACAGTAAATATAATTGTGTTTATAGATTCGCATTATGCTCATTCTAACTTGGAGTTAAGCAAAGTACTTATACGGATGCGTGATGAATGTGATGAATAATGGCGAAAGACCATCTACATGCATACGTATTCTGCACCTTGAGCCACAGGAACTGTTCATAACTTTTGTAACCCACCAGCAAAAATGTAACACACATCACTTTGAAACGTTAAGGGGTAGGGATCGTTTTTTATTTCCTAAAAGAAGCGTTAAGATGGCAAAAGTTCACTTTGTGAAGTTGCAGCAATCCATGAAGTCCAAGTGCGCGTTAAATTGAATTTGTAGAAGGGAGAAGGAAAGTGAAATGTAAAACCAAAAACTGCGCACAATTGTTAGTCCATTTGTCCTTGTTGGATGAATGCTGTTGACACTAAAATTCTTCATTACAGCTGGAAACGTGATGTGGATTTTAACACTGACACGCTAACAGACAAACCAATCCGAGAAAAGTTTAGTTATTCAGCGGTAAAGGTAGTTGCAAAACTCCGTTAGAAAATTTTACTCCAAAAATACTGCCGGTAAAACACAAAAAATACTTTCTAACTTACCATCATTCATAACAGTTTGGAAGCACGTTTTCCAAGCTTTTTTATTTTAATTAGGCGCACATCTAGCAACCATTCAGGGTTTGAGGTCCAGTAACTGTACTTTTTAAACAGTAGCTCTAAATTGCCTAATGAACAAGTGACAGTTATAATTAACGATCCCATTTTTAGCTCCAAACTATGCTTACCTGAATGAAAAAATAGCTGAAAACTGTCAGCAGCAGCTTGCATCATTTCCTCAAAAAAATATCCGAGCACATAAGCATGGAAGTGAAGAGAGAGAAATTAGAGCTGAGGTCCAACTTTATTCTGTTTTGGTAAAACTACATTCGCTTCTGTAGCACGAATACGCTTGAATGCTGTTCTAAGGTAGATGTATTTAGCCGATATGTTTTAAAACTGTACAGTAATCACCAAAGGATTGTAGTAGGTGTGGCTTTCCCCAAAATTCTTTAAATAGAAACCTTTTATTGAATCCCTTTTTGTACTCCTACAAGTTTGAAACTCTTTTTGGATTAATGGCCATTACAAAATCGTGGAAATTATCACGCACCGTGGTTACAAAATATAGAATAAGTAATTCGTTCTATATTTAACCACGCCAAACCCTACAAGTTGCATTGTAGACCCTCTTACGAAGCTCTAAAGCTAGTGGGAATTTCCATAGCATCGTCAATATTTGATTAGGTAATGGAATGATTACTTTGTAAACATGTGAATGTAAATTCGGTTGGGATTACAAATCATCAAAATTCCATGCCACAATGTAGTTATGTAAGAGTATGCAAGTTCCATGAGTTAAGTAAGATCAATCTTACAATTTCTTGGAAGAACCCGGACTAGTTTTTCATATTATTGCAAACTGGAAAATCCTAAGATACTACTAAAACACAAATTCATTAATATAAATGGTGATGCTGGCTGGTTTATATATGACTAAATTGTTTTTACAAAAATTTGCGAAAAATCGTTTTATTGTCATTGTATGTAGGGAAAAATATGCCGGACGTTACTACAAACTTTTGTTTGCTTTGTTAATCTCGTATGTTATATTAGTTGCACGTCAATACATTATTTCGTACTTACGAAAATCATGAAAATGGTAATTATCAAGGAAGCCTGTAAGCCACACCAGGATGGTACAGGCTCTATGTATAATATAGTATGTATACAGTATGAATAAACATTTAATACTAAAAAATTAATGTTGTTATTAGCCAGATGAAGGAAATGCTCGAATAACACCACCACTCACACTTTTGAACAATGATTTATACTTCATTTGTAAGTTCCCGTGGTCTCTTTAAATTTAAATCTCCAAAGCCATTATTTTGGAACACTACATTAGGTCGTAATGGGCCTAATTATGGTTTCTAGCTTCCGTTTACCAAATATAAAATAGCTGTAATGCTTCCTTTAACTTTGAAAGAAGTCGTAAATCCCTTTACGAAAATTCAAGGACAACAACAAAAGCCTGTCATCTCATTCGGTTAGAGAATCCATAATACTACTATTATACTAAAAGGATGCAACCCTTCTGTGTGGTATTCAAGAGCTTCATCATAATTTGCGTAATAAAACGAGTGACAGCTTGGCATTGACAAAATGAAATCACGAGGAAAAGTTTGTCATTCACCACAAACAAGAAAATAACACGCATCCTCTTATTCCGAAATGAAGGGGTAGTCTAATGTCGGTATAATGCTTACTCTCAATGAAAACACCAATGTCGTTTTCAAAAGATTTTCGTTTTCAATTAGGCTGCACATTTTATTTCTCTCTTTTTGATGTTTTTCACACACGTTTTCATCTGATAATCCTTTCCTACTCTGCTTTTATTAAATTTTCAACTTGCAGTGGAATTCGTATAAATTCATACGATGTTGACAGAAAATCTTTCCTTTTGACATCCTTTTCATCTCATTTTAAGTTGCCTTGCTTTGTGATTACTAACCTAAACGATGTAATTATATGATGACGATGACTAATCACAAGTAATAAACTTAGCACAAGCAACGTGGACGATGCTGAAATGTCGGAAAGCAAATGTATGTATGCCCACTATGAATGCAAAAACTTGAAAGAAGTCACGTCGCCTCTTTGTCGGTGGAATTTCTTCTCTGAACGCACCTTAATAAAACTAGTTCTTGTATCCTCAAACATTTTGTTTCTTTCGCCGTGAAGGTCAACCGTGCCTAAGTGTGCACGGTGGGGTTCTCATTGTATAATTGGGATAAATTCAAGTGTACGTGGTTGGTAAATTCGTGAAACACTTTTATAAATTACCAGCATAGTATTCACATTTCGAGTTTCCAAAACCCTTTTGTTATTGCATTTCATATTCATAGATTAGTAGTCTGGTTCTAATATTTAACAAAATAATTTGCAAACATTTCTTTGGAAAATATTTCATTTGTCATTTTTTATGTCGATGTTTTAGCTGAAGCATCAGCAAAGAAATATGTAGTGAAAAGTGTTACTAATTTTTAAAGACAAATTTAATACATATTCTTTGGTTTGATATATATGTTCGAGTTTCGAAACTTTTCGTTCTTGCTGTTTTGTAAAGACGTACTAACGTGGTTTAAAAGGGTTCCAATATTGATGGTTTAATGAAAAGCGCATTGTAAAAACGTGTTTTTTTAACAGATTTCCATATTTTGCATTAGAATCGTTCAGTTATGGCAGGAAGCGTTCGTAATATGTCGACGCTCACACTTTCCATCAGGCTACTGTAATAACTTTGGTTGCTTGGTGTCGTGTGATGTGATGATGATGGTAAAGAGAAGTTTCTGCAGCGATGGAAGATTTTCAGGAAACGAGGAACGTAAAGTTGCAAATCCTGGCAGTAGAGCAGCTTGGGGTAAGGTGAGAACTTAAACACAAGCAATCGTATCGCCAATGTAATAACTTTGGTTGCTTGGTGTTTGTAACTTGCGAGTTATTACAGGTTCGGTGTTGGTGATAATGAATCGGAGGCAACGGATAACTTTTAGATTTGGAATTTAGAATTTTTTATTCGGAGAGAAGAGAGAGAGAATAACAAAACTTGTACTGAATGTTACACAAATTGTACATGGTATTTATATCATAATTTTGTCATAAGCTTTAACACTATAAATGGCATTTACATGTTAAAGCAAGAAAGGGAAAAACACGTCAATCATAATTCTCAAATAATATGTCGAATTACATACAGAATAATTATATTTCATTAACTGGGATTTATAACTTATTTAAACTAGATTAGGCTGGTTTTGGTTAGTTGCTAATTTCTATTTTGTATCTAGTTGTGGATTATAATAGAATGATGTGATTGATGGCAAAAGGTTGAAATAAGGCTAAACGTGAGAAATTCACGTTTGGGCTTTTTCACGATGAGCTGGAATAAACTAAACTCATTACATTCTTCCTTCTCTTATTTTTTAAATTTTAAAACTTAAAATTTATATGTAGGTTGTTTAGTAATACGTCCTGATCTAGTAATATATGGGTTAGTAGTAGTTGTGGTAGTTGGAGGTATGGCTGGAAGTACTTTAGGTAATCTTATTACTCTACGTTTGTATTTTGTTTTTGTTTTTCTGGAAGTGTTAGTTTGTCTGGAGGAATCTCTGGTATTTCTAAATCTTCTGTATCAGAGGGTGTTTCTGATTCTGATTCATGTGTTATGTTGGGTGTTTGTAATTTAGTAATTCCAAAAGGTTTTAATCTTTGGACATGCACAGTGGCAGATTTAGAGGCTGGGGCATTTGCTAAAGGTTTAATGCGATAATGCAATGGTGAAACCTGTTTAATGATCTTGTATGGACCATGATATGGATTTCCTAGTTTTCTAGATAATCCTATAGTTGGAGATAAATCTTTAACCATGACTTTTGATCCTATTGGGAAGATCAAATCGTGTCTATTCTTTTCATATGCTTTTCTGTATTGTTGCTGGCAATAAGTAAATTACTTTTTGCTTGTTCACGGATTTTCTGTGATTCTTGAAGATATGGAACTGTTGGTGTATCTAACAAGATATCTAAAGGTAAATTAGGAGGGCGATTGAAAACTAGTTCATACGGGCTAAATCCTGTATTAACATTCACGGATGTATTTAAACCAAATGTAATTGATGGGAGGTGAACATCCCAATCTTGTTGGTTGTCTAAACAATATTTAGATAGAGCGACTTCTATATTTCGATGTCCTCTTTCTATAACACCTGCGCTAGTATGCTGGTATGGAGTTATATAAATTGTTTTCGAACCAATTTTGCTATTGATCTCTTGGATTAGCTTTGATCTATTTATTCTAGCGTTATCTAGAACTATTTCACGGCTAACACCAAATTGTAAAAATACGTTTTCTAAAAGGAATTGAGCTAACGTCTTTGCGTTCGCATGTTTAATTGGCTTTGTGATAGTGTACTTACTAAAATAGCAAATAGCTACACAAATATGCTGGTTGTTTCTAGCAGTGGTTGTAAGAGGGCCTATAAGATCAACGTATATTTTATCCATGAGGTTATAAATTTGACCTGGCTTCATGAGTCCTAATTTTTTCATATATGTTGGATTTCTCTTTGCGCTTGTTAAGCAATGCCTAACGTAATGGTAAACTTTGTCTTTTAGCTTCGGAGATAATACTTATGCTTTATCTTGGTGTATGTTCTATCTACGCCTTGATGAGCGGAAAAGGGGTGATCGTGGTAAGCATATAACACGTCTGGTAATAATGATTTTGGAATACAAATCAACAATCTATGTGAGACTGGATGTGTATAATAAAGTAAATCATCAATGATTGAGAAATGTTTTGTTTTCTTATGTTTTTCTTTCGATTGAAGTAACGTAATAATTTTGGAATAATAAAGATCGTTATGCTGTTCTTCTATAAGATTACTGCGATAATCTTGAGCAACTATTCTATTCGAATATGGAGCTGTAGAAGTAGCATTAACTTCTTTTTCTGGAAATGGAATGATTCTAGACATAGCGTCTGCATTTTGATGTAAAGAACCTTGTCTGTGTTTTATGGTGATATCTAAATCTTGTAGTTCTAGCGACCATCGGGCTAGTCTTCCACTACGACTGTTTTAGTCTTCATAAGGCTAAGTAAAGCGACATGATCTGTTATGATCGTAATAGGTTTTGCAAAAACATATTCCCTAAATTTATTTAAGGACCATATGAGGGCTAAACCTTCTTTGTCGGATGTACTATAATTTATTTCAGCTGGATTGAGTAACCTGCTAGCATATGCAATGACATGTTCTTCATTGTCTTGTTTTTGGCAAAGTATTGCACCGATCGCATAATGCGATGCATCAATGTAATTATAACTGGCAGTCGTTCATCATATTGTCTAAGAATTGGGCTACTTGTGAGTCTTTCTTTCAATATGTCGAATGCAATTTGACAGTTCTGTGTCCATATGAAAGGAACTTTTTTCTTCGTTAATTCTGTTAACGGTTTTGAAATGGCGGCATAATTTGGAATGAATCTTCTGTAAAAACCTGATAAACCTAATAAGTGTTGCACCTGTTTTGGATTAGTTGGTATAGGAATTTTCAATACGGATTCTACTTTATCTGGATCGACTTGTACACCTTTATCTGAAATGACATGACCTAATAGTTTGATGGATTGATATCCAAAGTGGCATTTTGATGGTTTCAATTTAAGATTGTTTGCAAGCAATTTGTTAAAGACTTTTTCTAAAGAAATTAAATGGGCGTAAATGTTTTGTCATGAACGAATAAATCGTCTAAGTAAATGAAAAGATTTTCGAATAGTAATTGTTTAAAGATTCTACGAAGGTGTCGATTGAATATTGCGGGGCTAATTTTCAAACCTTGAGGTAATCTCAAAAATTCATAAAGATTGTCTTCTGTTATGAAGGCTGTCTTAGGAATGTCTTCTTCGTCTACTTCAAAGTTGTAATAACCATTATTTATGTCAAGATGGGAAAAGTAGATTGAACCAAACATGGAATTAAACAAGTCTAAAATAGATGGCATAGGAAATGAATCTCCTTTTATGATTTTGTTTAATTTACGGTAGTCAATGCATAAACGCATGTTTCCGTCTGGTTTACGAATAAGTAAAACAGGAGAGGCCCACTCAGAGTGAGACTCTCTAATCAATCCTTTTTCAAGTAATTCATGAACATGTTTCCTAATGAGTTTTCTTTCCATAGGGGATTTTCTATAAGGTGGTGATGCGATAGGAGGATGTGTAGGATCTGTATAGATCTTACATTTTTCAGGACCAGAATATTGGCCAGCATCCTCAGCGGATGTTGCAAAAACTTTAGAATATTTCAGCAATAGTCGTTTTAATGCTTGATGGTTTTGTGGTGGAAGGTTTTTGTTTATGTCAAGATTTAAGTTATACAGACTCTTCTCTTCCTTGATCAAAGATTCTTCGATCGTGTAATTTGCATTTGCATCAAGCAAATCAATAACATGGGAGAGATGGCCTATAGTATGCTTGGCATCAATGTCTATTTGATGACGGTTGGCATTTAAAATAGGTATTGTATGATATCCTGATTCACTAAAATATAATGGTGGCAGATAACATTGTTATCTTCCATAAATTTTTCTCTTGGCTCAAAATATCCTGCAAAAGGAATGAATACTTCGAGATTTCCTGAGCGTGCAATGGAATCGAGATATTATTAATGGAGTGAATTTTAAAATCAGTAACCTCAGATGAATCTAATTCCTGAGATGACAGATAGAATCGAATGGAATAACCGTAAGACTTAATCGTCTGGTTAACATAATTTATGGATTGTACATGTTTCTTAATGAAATCCCTACCTAATATGGGTCTCGATAATCCTTTTAAAACATAAGCCTTTAAACTAAATGTTAATGGAGTTTTATCTAACTCAACTTTAACTAAACTTTGTTTGTTAGTGGGGCTGTTACCTGTTAATCCTTTAAGGTTAATCTTTTTTACTATCTCAGAGTGTTTAACTATATTCTCTGGTATTAAACTAATTGATGCTCCTGTATCTAATAGGGCTAAACATGAAAATTTGTTTACTCTGACCTTAATAAGAAGTATATTTCGGAAGGGCTTCATAAGGGAAGAGTGAGTGGCGTACGGTCCCTTCTTCTGTTTTGTACGTCACTGGAAGAAGTTTTCCAAATGGGCTTCTTCAAATGCTCGGTGCCTGCCTGAGGAAGAGGGCGGCGGTCTAGGAATGACATGAGCTACGTCCTCATCACGGGTTGAAGTGTAGTTATTCGATAGTAATTCGGTCGTCTTGGTTGAAATCCTGTAGAGCGGTACTGACCAGTCCATTTCTGGGTAGGTTGGCTTCTTTGGAAGTTTCTGGATTGGTAATGGGGTTGATACCAATTTGTTCGTCCGAAATTATTTCCTCGATAATTCGGTCGATAACCTGCGGCTTTCCCAGGGATGCTTCTTTGAGGATTATACCGTGGTGAGTTTCCTTGACTGTAGTGGACTTTCCGGAATCCTTGTCTATTGTCAGACAATCCTCGACCAAATCCCTGATTGGGAGGAGTCCAATGTGCCTGGTATGGTTTATTCTTGGGCGATTTCTTCGAGTCTTATTCTGCTTCGTAAAACCAAGTTGTTCTAACTTGTTAATTAATTCGTCTGTTAACACGGATACGTCTTCTCCTGATAGAATGGTTGATTTCTTTCCTGTAAGACTTTCAAATGATTCAAATTTAACAAGCAAATCATAGATTTCGTCAATGGTCTTTGGGGATTTAGACCAAATTTCTCGTCCAGTGAAGATGGTAATCCTTTCACAATATGAGGAATGAAATCTTCATCTCTGTTAATCCTGTTTTCTTAGCTGTGCGGACAACATCCCACATGTATGCTTCTAGTGTCTCTGGTGGAGTATGTTTTCGTTCTCTCAAGATTCTGGCGTACTCTTCTGGAGTAGCTTTTGTCTTGAAATATTTAATCAAATTGTTGGTTGCAAGTATGTAGTTGAAGGCGTCTAAATATTTTTCTTGTTGAAATCGAAAGCATTGGTAGGCTGGACCAGAAAGATGAAATGGCAGTTGTCGAAGTTTTTGTTCATCGTCAAAACCAAGGGTGTTGAAGTAATCATCAAACTTGCGTAAAAATTCTTTGATGCTTGTATCTCCTGAGAATTGTAGATGGAACTGAGGAGGTGAATAGGCAACAACAGTGGATGAAGTGCGGTTAGCAGCAGCACCTACGTCCATGTTTTGATTAGGCATTTCTTCGTCTTGTTCGGATTCAGATTCTGAAGGAGGGTCTTGTTCAATTTCTATATCAGCGGATGCCTGATCTGTATCAGTATTAGGAGGTGGTCTAGCAACTCTTCTTGCACCTGATTCGTCAGTATAGTAATGTTGTCGAGATTCTGGAACGTTTTCAGAAATGAGCAGCAGTGATGTTAAAAAGTGAAGTATCAGCACGGCGTCTTTTTGTTGAAGGGTTTCTCTTGGTGGATGGATCTTTGGGAGTAGCAAAGAACTTAGATGTAATAGTATGATAAACAGATTTTCTATCCTTCTCACGTTGGATTTGTAGTAGATCCTGTTCAGCTAGTTCTCTGGCTTGTCTTTGAAGTTTATGTTCTTCTTCTTCGTATTTCTGGAATAGAGCTTCTTGTTCAGCTATAGCAATTTCTTGTCGTCTGATTTGTTCAAGTTTTTTACTTTGTTCTCTTTCTGCTTCAATACGTTTTCTTTCCTTGATTCTAGCTTGGACTTCTTGTTGTGTCTTCTTAAGATCTTCTTGGGTAGTTTTACGAGTGGTTTGAGTGTGAAGATAAGATGGAATAGATGATAGCACTGAAGGTCTTAAAGGTGGAAATTGATATAACGGACCTGAGAAGTAGTCTCGGAATTCTACGTCAGTTGTTGGATGTGGACTATCGGCTTGTCTTCCTACTATAGTTGCGTCTGAGCCTGGTGATGATGGCAAATCAGAAAGATCGATTGTTTCTTGAACCTTAGATTGAGTTGAAACGTCAGAAGTAGTAGCGTGATGTGAAACCGTTTCTTCTGCGAGAACAGTAGATGACGTCTGAATGGATGACACGTCGCTGGCACCAAATGTTGTGTGTAGACTTTAGCTGGTGTAGATACTTGGTAAGATAGTTGAGAAGTGAAGTTTTAGGAGGAGTTCTTTGAATGGAACTTCGTCTTGAATTTTTCTCTGCTAATTCTCGTTTGTCAGTGATAGCTTTAGCTGTTTTAATTTCTGCTGGGTTAATGCTAAATTCTGATGCTGGGATTTCGTTGTAGAGACGGAGAGCTTCTTGAAAGGTTGGATTTAGGATTTCTTCTTTACAGATAGCGTCAACGTATATTACACGTGTATTAACAAGAGATAGATGATGATCTAGCTCTTGGGTTTGTGCAGTGGTAACTAAACTTGGATCACTTCTTTGTGAAATTAAAGAGTTTGATTCGTTGATCAAATGTGCTCGGTATTTCAACAGGCAAAGATAAGTATAAATATCTTGTTCTGACATTATGTCATATTGAATTATATAAGAAAAAGTCAAGTTGATTTAACGTGCGATGACGGACTACACGGAGTACTGATGTTATAGTATGTGGAACACGAAGGTGATAAAAAGTAAAGAGAAGTATGGGCCCAAATCTCAATGCAAGATATACCAAGGTGTTGTCTTCTCTCTTCAATATGATGTACGTGATGTGAATAATTTTAAGTGTTTTTAACGTACCATTTACTTTGGTTGCTTACACAAAGCAAACAAGGTGGTTCAGCTTCTGGAAAGTTGGCGTGTGATGTGATGATGATGGTAAAGAGAAGATTTTCAGGAAACGAGGAACTTAAAGTTGCGAATCCTGGCAGTAGAGCAGCTTGGGGTAAGGTGAGAACTTTAACACAAGCAATCGTATCGCCAATGTAATAACTTGTTGTGTTGTGGATAAGTGTTTGAAACTTGCGAGTTATTACAGGTTCGGTGTTGGTGATAATGAATCGGAGGCAACGGATAACTTTTAGATTTGGAATTTAGAATTTTTTATTCGGAGAGAAGAGAGAGAGAGAATAACAAAACTTGTACTGAATGTTACACAAATTGTACATGGTATTTATATCATAATTTTGTCATAAGCTTTAACACTATAAATGGCATTTACAAGTTAAAGCAAGAAAGGGAAAAACACGTCAATCATAATTCTCAAATAATATGTCGAATTACATACAGAATAATTATATTTCATTAACTGGGATTTATAACTTATTTAAACTAGATTAGGCTGGTTTTGGTTAGTTGCTAATTTCTATTTTGTATCTAGTTGTGGATTATAATAGAATGATGTGATTGATGGCAAAAGGTTGAAATAAGGCTAAACGTGAGAAATTCACGTTTGGGCTTTTTCACTGAATGAGTCCTGGAATAAACTAAACTCATTACAATGGAATTTATGTGGAATCCATATGGAATTTTTCGTAATTGATATGAAATTTATGTGGATCCATATGGAATTTTTCGTGACTGATACGGGAATTTATGTGGAATCCATATGGAATTTTCGCGGACTGATATGGAATTTTTGTGGAATCCATATGGAATTTTCGTGAATGATATGGAATTTATGTGAATCCATATGGATTTTATGTGAATTGGAATTTTTGTGGATATATGAATTTTCGTGGAATTGATATGGAATTTATGTGGAATCCATATGGAATTTTCGCGGACTGATATGGAATTTTTGTGGAATCCATATGGAATTTATGTGGAATCCATATGGAATTTTCGTGGACTGATATGGAATTTATGTGGAATCCATATGGAATTTTCGTGGATATGGAATTTATGTGGAATCCATATGGAATTTCGGAATTTTCGTGGATATGGAATTTATGTGGAATCATATGGAATTTTCCGTGACCATATGGAATTTTTCGTGGAATTGATATGGAATTTATGTGGAATCCATATGGAATTTTGGAATTCGTGGATATGGAATTTATGTGGAATCCATATGGAATTTTCGTGGACTGATATGGAATTTATGTGGAATCCATATGGAATTTTCGTGACTGATATGGAAATTATGGAATTTGTGAATCCATATGGAATTTTCGTGGACTGATATGGAATTTATGTGGAATCCATATGGAATTTTCGTGGACTGATATGGAATTTATGTGGAATCCATATGGAATTTTCCGTGGATATGGAATTTATGTGGAATCCATATGGAATTTTCGTGGATATGGAATTTATGTGGACTGATATGGAATTTATGTGGAATCCATATGGAATTTATGTGGAATCCATATGGAATTTTCGTGAACTGATATGGAATTTATGTGGAATCCATATGGAATTTTCGTGAACTGATATGGAATTTATGTGGAATCCATATGGAATTTTCGTGGAATCCATATGGAATTATGTGGAATCCATATCGATTCCACATAAATTCCATATCAGTCCACGAAAATTCCATATGGATTCCACATAAATTCCATATCAGTCCACGAAAATTCCATATGGATTCCACATAAATTCCATATGGATTCCACATAAATTCCATATCAGTTCACGAAAATTCCATATGGATTCCACATAAATTTTTATATCAGTCCACGAAAATTCCATATGGATTCCACATAAATTCCATATCAGTCCACGAAAATTCCATATGGATTCCACATAAATTCCATATCAGTCCACGAAAATTCCATATGGATTCCACATAATTCCATATCAAGGGATTCCACATAAATTCCATATCAGTCCACGAAAATTCCATATGGATTCCACATAAATTCCATATCAGTCAAATTCCATATGGATTCATAAATCCATATCAGTCCACGAAATTCCATATGGATTCCACATAAATTCATATCAGTCCACGAAATTCCATATGGATTCCATAAATTCCATATCAGTCCACGAAAATTCCATATGGATTCCACATAAATTCCATATCAGTCCACGAAAATTCCATATGGATTCCACATAAATTCCATATCAGTCCACGAAAATTCCATATGGATTCAACATAAATTCCATATCAGTCCACGAAAATTCCATATGGATTCCACATAAATTCCATATCAGTCCACGAAAATTCCATATGGATTCCACATAAATTCCATATCAGTCCACGAAAATTCCATATGGATTCCACATAAATTCCATATCAGTCCACGAAAATTCCATATGGATTCCACATAATTCCATATCAGTCACGAAAATTCCATATGGATTCACATAAATTCCATATGGATGGATTCCACAAAATTCCATATGGATTCACATTCCATATGGATTCCACATAAATTCCATATGGATTCCACATAAATTCCATATCACATAAATTCCATATATTCCATAAATTCCATATGGATTCCACATAAATTCCATATCAGTCCACGAAAATTCCATATGGATTCCACATAAATTCCATATCAGTCCACGAAAATTCCATATGGATTCCACATAAATTCCATATCAGTCCACGAAAATATGGATTCCACATAAATTCCATATCAGTCCACGAAAATTCCATATGGATTCCACATAAATTCCATATCAGTCCACGAAAATTCCATATGGATTCCACATAAATTCCATATTCTTATGGATTCCACATAAATTCATATCAGTCACGAAAATTCCATATGATTCCACATAAATTCCATATCAGTCCACGAAAATTCCATATGGATTCCACATAAATTCCATATCAGTAAAAATTCCATATGGATTCCACATAAATTCCATATCAGTCCACGAAAATTCCATATGGATTCCACATAAATTC